>CAUYPO010108073.1:0-31038 GCA_963574435.1 Cheirogaleus major | reverse complement strand
TAGGTGTTGATCCATTAATACCGATTTGCTGGTGAGTACATGTGGTGCTTGTTTTTCCATTCTTGAGATACTTCACTTAGTAGAATGGGTTCCAGCTGTATCCAGGAGTATACAAGAGGTGCTATATCACCATTGTTTCTTACAGCCGAATAGTACTCCATGGTCCAACTCAAGGTCTTTAACAACACAGAGACATTATTCTGTCTCACAAACACACACACACACACACACACACACACACACACACACACACACACACATTTTCAGCTAGGTAGAATACAGAAAGTAAGTAAAAAACAGAAGAGTAGACTTGGATTAAATCTAAAGGGACATTGGTTTTAAAGATTTTTGTGTTTTGCTCATTCATGACTTATCTATTTCCTCTTTTAATTTAGAAATTAAATAATTTAGAAATAACTTTCTTAAAGCTCTTTCACCCAGTCTTTTACCTTCTGGTCTAGTCATCTTTAATGGTGCTAATTCTTGGGCAGACCACACAAATTTCAATTTTGCACATAATGTCCTGACATATCTCAGAATACTCAGCCAATGAATTGCTTAATAGGCTGAACTTTCAGAGACCTTTTTTCCAGGAATAACTTGCTCCAGGCAATGGAATAATAGATCATTGCTGAACTCCCTAAAGCAAGGTAGCTGGGGAAAGCTTGCAACACCTAGATGGCAGGTTCCAGTATTACTGGAAGGCAAGATTCTTACCTTAGGTTTCCAAAAGGAGAAACCAAGCAGGCCATCTCCTGTTGTTAATACTCTTTTTTTTTCCAATTGAGTCAAGTAAGTTTTATGAGATATAGATATGTGGATTGAGAAGTATTAATTTAATTAAAAGAGTTGGGTGGATCATGTGTTATAAGCTGAGGATCATTAGTAATAGGAAAGCTAAAAAGCTTCCTACTAAATAAATGCTATCTTCTAAAACTCAAATATAGGAATTCTTAGCAAGCACATATGAAAAGTTAAGGGAAAAGTTATTTTTAAAGAGGACAAATCTAACATTAGTAAGGATGATTAAAAGTCAAAGAACATAAGTGATCAAAAGGAATATGAGATTATGTAACCTAATTTTTTTTCATTTTACATTGGGGAAATCAAAATATAAGGAAGAGACTTTCCCAAGATCATCTAGTTCCTGGCAACATCACAAGTATTTTGACTTCCCCTTTGATGTTCCATATCCTGGGGTAATCCATAGGAGGTGACTCTATTATTATTGCCAAATTGATTCTAATCTCTCAGATACTTTATTCTGGAGGCTCAATGATGGGGACAAAAATGTAGGTGAAACCATGCTAATTATTACCACTATAAAAAAACTCTAGCCTCAGCTCTACTAGTAAAACTCAGTAAAGAGTAAAGATCTTTTCAAAAGTAATAGGAGATGACTTACGAAAAGCAATGAGCTCTGATTCTCTCCCAGGGGCCAATGTGCCTAGAAGACCATAGACAGTATAGAATTCAAGATTCACTAGCTCTGCATAAGAGATTTTAGAAGGTTAAGTGTATATAAAATTACTGCTGGATTTTGGGGAAGGAAAATAGGAAAGACAAAGTAGGAAAAAAGGTTAATGGCTTCACCTCTGCCACATATGACTTTTTGCCAAGACTTTTAAGACTCTATTACCTCATAAAAAGTGGGAGCCAAAATAAAGAAATCTCTGAAACCTGTGCTGTCCAGCACATTATGGGACACAAGTAACATAAAGACTACAGCATTTGTATTCTTTTCCAGACTGAATTTTTTTTTTTTTTTAAATCAACAGTTCAAGGAGTCAGTTGGCCTATGAGGGCTTCCCAACCCTAGCACCTATGCAATTAGCCAGTCATAGATTTAGCAATTAAATCCTATAGTCTCTGTCCAGGCAATTTGCTACTTGAGAATAGTGAGCTGTTGCCAGATGCCCTGTGTAAAAGCAGTGGGAGATTTCAGCGGGATACACCCTACAGGACACTGAGAACCATACTGAGAAAGGGGATGAACGAAAAGGACATGAGGGAAACAACAAAAGGTGCCTAATGAGCCCTGAATAGCTTACCTCAGCTTTATCTGCCACTTTTTAGAATGGGCTACTAACTCGTAGACCCTAACTGAAGGCTATGCAGTTTAAATATCTTTGTTGTTATTATCATCATCCAATATTGTACTTTCACAACTCCAGGGAGGACTTCTGCCTCTCTCTCCTTAGTATACCGACACTCATTATCCCAGGCTGTCACAATCACCTGGTATCCATTGATTTCCCAAACTCTCCATGTCTCATCATACTCTACCATATCCTGCTGAAAAAATATTAATCCTATACAATATTAAAATTCACAACACACTTTTCCAATCAGAAGTCAGTTTTCTATTTACCAAAAAGACTGCTTCCAAACATGTTCTGTCGAGTTAGTTTGACCATTTTCAAGTGATTTCTGCATTTCTTGATAAGCTGGGTTTCCTTAAGTCTCACTGCTAACTTTTTTCTTCAGGGACTTTTGCACCCAGCTTACGGTTTTCCTCTCCCTACTAAATATCATCATCCTGGGTGACATTTATCAGCAGGTATGTATCAAACTATATTGTGAATCAAAGAAATCCACAACCAAGAACACTTTTAGGAAAATCCTTTCTCTACTTCATTTATTAAAAGGTATGGAGTTTATATCTAATATGTGCAACATACTTTAAAACCACTGATCAAAATTCTTTCCGAAATCCCTCCTTTTAATGGTACATCAGCTTGCTTTGTAGAACAATTCATGTCTAAACTGCTACTAACCATTGATAGTTAAAACGAAGGCAACATGTAGAAACTGCACTTCTTTCCTTCAACAAATACTTACTAAAGGCCTGCCATGTGCTAGGAATTGTTCTAAGCACTAAGAATAAAGTTGTTCACAAAACGAGCAAAATTCCTATCTTCATGAAAATCATATTTTAGTGGAGGGAAGAACAAATTCAAAAACACATGTTAAGATGTATAATGTACTAGAAGATGATGAATTCTTCACAGAAAAAAGAAGTAGGGAAGAGAATAAAGAGTTTTGCTTTGGTTTCTGTTGGGTGATGAGGTGGTAGAGGTCATGGGAGAGGGAAGTTACAATCTTAAATAGGAAAAGTCTTCGTGCGGTGAACTTTAAAAGTGATGATATAAGGAACAAGCAATTACACGTATCTAGAAAAAAGGCTTCCAGGAAGAGTCATATCAAGTGCAAAGGTCCAGAGATGGGAGTGTACCTAGCATGCCTGAGAAACAATAAGGAGGCTATCGGAGTGATTGAGGAGAAAAGCAGAAGGAGATGAGGTCAGAGAGCTAAAAGGAGTGTGTTTGTGTGTACAAGCATGTGCATGTGTGTGTGTGTGTGTGTGTAGACTCTATAGCATCCTGTAGATCATTAAAAGGACTTTGGTTTTTACTTAGTGTGAAATAGGAAGCCCCTGTGGGATTCTGGGCAGAGGAGTGACTGACTTTTGTTTTAACTGTTTCATGCTTGTTGCCATATGGGGAATGGCCTGTAGAGAGGCAAAGGCAGAATTATGGAGACCAGTTAAAAAGTCATTGCAACAATACAAGGAGAAAAAATAATTACTTGAACAAAGAAAAGGGAGATGATAGTTAAAAATAGTTGGTTTCTGGATATAATTTGAAGAGAGAGAAAACATAATTTGCTGACAGACTGGATGTAGGATGTGAGAGAAAGAAAGGATTCAAGGATGACTCCAAAGTTTCTATTCCTAGAAGAATGAGTAGAATTGCCATTAATTGAGATGAGGAAAACTGCAGAAGGAACAGGTTTTTATGGAGGCTAAGGGGAAATCAGGAACTTAGTTTTAGAACATTTTAAGCTATAATAGAATATAACACACTAAGAGTGTTTTATTATCATACATGATGAAGATAAGTATATTTCTAGCACAGAGAATAAGAATATGTTACATTTTCAACACATTAATCACTCTCACTCAAAACTCTTTTCAGTGCTTCAGCAAGGATTATTTGTAAACTATTTTAGAAGTCAATCCTAGAAAAATTTCAACATCTTGAATTGGTTACAGAGTTTGGATTGACATTCTGGCATAATTTTGGAGCTCAGTTAAGTGGGCCACATATGTCTCAGAGAAATAACAAGGATGAAATTCTGGATGAATTCCAAGGGTACATTTGAGTTGAGAAAAATGCCCCCCCACCATTGTAGAATAGAAATAAAAAGGCAGTACTTGACACTTGAACCCAGGTGCTCACTAGGGTTGGAAAAATACAACCAAGTGTTTAGTCTGAAAAGTCACTCCTGTTGAAGCAGTAAGAGTGATTTATCAGGTGAGGACCTATTTCCTTTCTAGCATGAACCATGCACCTCCTTGGTAGCCCTTCCTCATGGTCCTCACTAAAGTGCACATGTGCTAAGTCCTAGGGACTGCCAGCTAAATTCCTTTTCCCTATATTTGGTTCTGCCTTTTCCCAGGGATATATCTCTGTACTTCATTTAACAAAATTAAAGTAAAGTGAGAATTAAGAGGAAGGAGTGAGAGAAAAATGATGAATCTATTTATTTATGGGAGTTTGAGTACAAATATTACTCAGAAATTCAATCTAGTTGCATTTACTTCTGAAATGCCACAAAACAATATTAAGTCAATGCATTCAGCAAGCAATTATGAAAGCATAATATCTAATAGGAACTCTGCTACCCACTAAGGAAGGAGAAATTCAGAAATAAATAAAATAGAGTTCCTGCTCTTGGTGAGCTCAGAATCTAATGGTGAAGGCAGATGATTAAACAGGTAATTACAAGAGCATTTGTAATGAAGGGACATACAAAATGTCAGGGACCCAAAGGGGGAACAATTAAATCTGCCTGAGGAGGTTTGGAAGGATTTATAAAGGAGATGACATTTGAGCCAAGCTGTGAAGGAAGGGAAGGAGTTTGTCATTCTACCAAGAGAGGGAGCATGTCCTAGTCAGAGGGGGCCTAAAGCTTACCCACTTTTGGGAACACAGGAATGTTAAGAGTAGTCTGGGTAGAGGTTACATAGGGAAAAGTGACAGAAAGAGGAGACTAGAACAGCAAGCTGGGACCAGACCTGTTTTACTAGGGATTTGTCCTTTGTCTTTTGGGCAACAGTGAGCTCTCAGGCTTTTTAAGTAGGCAAATGACATGTTCATAGTTCTGTTTTTAAAAAATAGTAGATAGAAGAAAGGAAGAAAAGAAATAGAAGGTCATCAATGGCAGTATAAAACAGATCAAGAGAAGAAGAGAAAAATAGAGTTCATACCTCACAGAAAGAACCATGAACATATCTACTCCCATGCCTTCTCCATCTCCACCACCCTTCATTACCTCCCACCAATTAAATTAACTATCATTTTATCATGCAGGCAGTGAGAGAAGAAATGAACTTTACGGATGAGGGGAAACTTGCCCTTTCCCCCCCAAATTCATTGAAAGATCAACTCACAATTAAGGCAGATTAATAAGAGAAAAATTTATTTACCATGTGCATGGGGAGATATCACAGAGTGATTAACCAATATCCCAATGAAGTTCAGATATTTTTATATGCCTTTTAGAGGGGAGAGGAGTATAGGTAGATAAGGGGTTGTTAGGGAAGGTGAATGGGTAGGGAAACTGATTGATTTGTAAATTAACCTGAGAGACAGGTAGTGTTTTAAATGATTTGGGCCCCTCTGGTTGTATTCTTGATCTTTCCTTCAACATATTGAGATAACTGGGAGAAGAAAGGAAGTCAATTGCCCCCTTTGATCTTTTGATCAGGTCAGTCCAGTTTATGTAGATAGAGGGAAAGCCTCTTCCAAGGGCCTGTTAATCTCTAAAGAGCTTTTAATTCAAAATATTCTTTATACCAAGGAGTCATATTTTGGGGTGAAATTTCTAGAGCTCTTTTAGTCCACACAGAAAGATAGATGGAGGAAGCTGGTACTCCAGTAAAAAAACACATAGAAAACTACTTTCTTCCTTTGAATTATTTCTCTCAGAGGTTATACGAGAAGGAAAAATTAAGAGCATCATATGGAGCTCTAACCACACTTAGAGTTTGAACACAAGGAAGCACGTATGAATGAAGACACACACATACACACACACACACACACACACACACACACACACACACTATTTGTACCGACAAATGTTAAGCAGTATAAACACCAGAAAGAATGTTAGCAACTATCTTACCTCGAAATGCACATTCAAGTTCAATGATATTGCCAATTCACTATTGTTTGAGTTAGTTCTTTTTCATATAATCTTGGTGTACTAGTAGCTTCTGAGAACTACTTCCTATCCATTGTCACTCCAAGTCTCTTGTGGTGCCCAGGCACTAAATACTATAGGTTGTAACTGCACTAGCTTATGAGAGGGTCATAATATTCTTGCAGGAAACCTGCTGCTTGCCTTCATCAGGCCTAAAGCAACAGAGCTCTGGGAAGAATTTGGGAGACATAGCTCTCTCTGATTGATGTTTGGCTTAGATGAACACTTCAATCTTTACATTAGGTCTCTAGAGCATATTTTTTAACATAGTCTGGAAAATGGAGAAGTTATACCTTAACTTTGCCAGCCAATAGAAGGCTAATTTGCTCTTTTCTGTAGTAACACTGGGGACAAGCAATGTTTGAACATTTTATCAGCATGGGATTAAATTTCCCCAAATGATCACAGTTTTCAGAGACACTATGTATAGTGATTCTCAAATGTTTTAGTCATATAACATTTTTATAAGAACTAAAAACCAAGATACAACAAAGATAAAACATCAGCTCCTACTGACCCATTATGTAAATAATAACAAAAAAGGCAAGAATAATCATTTCTAACAGCACAGCAATATCTCCTTCCTCCAAATTCATATAATACTTGCATGCTACTCATTTGGCACCTAATCACATGCTGCCTTTTACTAGTAGTTAACTTTTTAGAACTGTTAGTTCTGCCTTTCTTATTTGATTGTAATAAGCTAAGGTTAAAGATGCATGAAATCAGATTGTAAAATACCTTCCATTACAGGATAGGATATTAAGAATTGAAAATATGGACTCTGGTAAATTCATACCCTTACTGATATTCATAGATCACTCAAAACTTTTTTATGTGTAGCAAAAACAAACAAACAAACAAAAAAACTAGTACCCTCTTATACCTATTAAATTAACAACAAAAATCTCCTACATTTTTTCTAGAATTTTTATGGTTTCATCCCTTACATTTAAGTCTTTTATCCATCTTGAATTAATTTTTGTATATAATGAGAGTCCTGTTTCATTCTTCTGCATGTGGTTATACAGTTTTCCCAGACCATTTATTGAATAGGGCTTCCTTTCCCGAGAGTATGCTGTTGTTTGTTTTGTCAAAGCCGAGTACCTATCAGGTACAATGAACCCTATTTGGGTGATGGGCACACTAATAGCCTGACATAAGCATCATAAAAGCTATCCACATAACAAAATATTTGTACTCCCTTAACATTAAAAAATAAATTAATTAATTAACAAAAAAATCTTAAAATCCTAAGACTCTATGTTGGTGAGGCACCTATCAAACTAATGGAAATATACTTCCAGAAGTACTTTAAATTGGTATAACCCTTTGTTAGGATTCAGTAATACATTTAAAAGCCACAAAAATGTTTATAACTCTTGCATAAATAATTTAATTAAGAAGTAATTCAGATAAAAAGGCTTTTAGATATGAATAAATAATTACAATTTAAATATAAAAACAAAACATTAGAAACAAATTATAAGTTTAAAATAATAATAACTAATTAAATGATGCTATATAAAACTGATAGATCATTCATTATAAAAACTTTAATTAAATTAACAATTAAAGGAAACTTCCTCAATTGACAAAGGGCATAAAAAACTTATACCTATCATCATATTTAATGGTGAAAGACTGAATATTTCCTCACTAAGATCAGAAACAAGGAAAAGATATCTGCTCTTAGCACTTTTATTTAACTTATACCTATTGGAGTTCTTACTGCAATAAGGCAAGAAACAAAAGGTATCTAGATTGGAAAGGAAGATGTAAAACTGTCTTTATTCACAGATGCCACAATTGTCCACCTAGAAAATTCCCCCAAACATAAAAAACTACTAGAACTAATAAGTAAGTTTAGCAAATTTGAGATTCAAGATCAAAATACAGGCCAGGCATGGTGGCTCATGCCTATATAATCCTAGCACTCTGGAAGGTGGAGGAGGGAGGGGATCCCTTGAGCTCAGGAGTTTGAGACCAGCTTGTACAAGAGCAAGACCCCATCTCTACTATAAATAGAAAAATTAGCCAGGCATCATGACATGTGCCTGTAGTCCTAGCTACTTGGGAGACTGAGGCAAGAGGATCACTTGAGCCCAGGAGTTTGAGGTTCAATGAGCTATGATGATGCCACTGTACTCTACCCAGGGTGACCACAGCGAGACTATCTCAAAAGAAAAAAAAAATCAACACACAAAAGTCAGTTATATATTTCTATATATTAGCAATGAATAATTAAACATTGAAATTAAAATAACAATACCATTTACAATGACATGGAATACTTTGAAATAAGTATAACACAATATGTGCAAGATTTGCTGAAAACTATAAAGTACTGATAAGAGAACTCAAAGACATAAATAAGTGGAGAGACAGGTTGAGTTCATGAATTAGAAGAGTAAATATTGTCAGAATGTCAATTCTCCCCAAATTGATCTATGAAGTCCACACAATCTTAATCAAAGTTCTACCAAATTTTTTGTAGAAATTGACAAATTGATTCATATATATACACATTATATATAACTTAGAGTAAACAAAACAATTTTGAAAAAGAAGAGAACGTTAGAGGACTCATACTATCTGATTTCATGACTTAATATAATATTGAAATCCAAGCATAGCAAAAAAGACACATAGATAAATTTAACAGAATATAGAGAATCCAGAAATAGAGCAACACATATATGGTCAATTGATTTCTGAAAAAAAATATCAAGACATATCAATGGAGAATGCACAGTCTTTTTTTTTAGCAAATGATGCTGGAACAAATGCACATTCTATATAAAAATATGAATTTTGACCACACCTCATAGTATATTAAAAAATTAACTCAAAATATATCATCATAGACCTCAATGTAAAACCTAATAATATAAAACTTCTAGGTGAAAACAGAGGAGATAATCTTTGTGACCTTGGGTCAGGCAATGATTTCTTAAGATAGGACACAGATCATGAGACATGAAAAAGAACGATGTCATTATAACTAACTGTCACTGAAATTAAAAAAATAAAATAAAAACTCAAGCTTTTTGAAAGATACTGTTAACAAAATGAAAAGCCAGAGACTGGGAGAAAAAGATTGCCAAACACATATTTAGTAATGGACTGTTAACCAGAATACATAAAAAACTTTCACAACTCAATAAGAATCATTTTTAAAACTAGACAAAATATTTGAACAAATACATCACAAAAGAAAAGGTACGGATGCCAGATAAGCACATAAAAATGCTCAGCATCATTAGTCATTAGGATAATGTAAATTGAAACCATCACGAAATACTACTACACATGTATTAGAATAGCCCAAATTTTTAAAACATACTGACAATATGAAATATTATCAATGGTGTAGAACAACTGCAATTTTCATATAGTGCTGGTGGGACTGCAAAATGGCAAGGCCATTTTGGAAAGCAGTTTGGCAGTTTCTTATAAAATTAAACATATACTTACTATAAGATACAGTAATCCCACTTCCAGGTATTTACTCCTGAGAAATGAAAACATATATTCACACAAAAACCTATACACAAATGTGTATTGTGGCTTTATCCATGATATCACCAAACTGGAAACAACCCAAAAATGCATCAACTAGTGAATGAGTAAACAAATAATCCACAGTACGGAATACTATTCTGAATAAACAAGAATGGAATACTAATTTAGGCAACAATATAGATGAATCTCAAAAGCACCATGCTATATGAAAGAAGACACAATTAAAAGTATGATTTGGCTGGGCATGGCGGCTCACACCTACAATTCCAGCACTTCGGGAGGCTGAGGCTGGAAGATCGCTTGAGGCAAGGAGTTTGAGACCAGCCTGGGCAACATAGTGAGACCCTATCTCTAAAAAAAAAAAAAAAAAATTGCTGGGTGTGGTGGCACATGCCTGTAGTCCTAGCTACTTGGGAAGCTGAATCAGGAGGATTGTTTGAGCCCAGGAGTTTGAGCTGCAGTGAGCCATAATCACACTATTGCACCCCAGCCTGGGTGATAGAACAAGACCCTGTTGCTGAAAAAAAAAGTTTGATTCCATTTATATGCATTATTCCATTTATATGGCATTCTGGGAAAGACAACACTATAGTGTCAGAGATCAGAGTAGTCGTCACGGAATGGAGTGGGGGGAGAAAAGTCATTGCAAAGAGGTATAAAGGAATTTTTTGAGTAACAGAAATATTCTGTGATTTTGGTGGTGGTTACACAACTATATACATGTGTAAAAATTTATAGAACTGTGTATCTAAGAACAGTGAATTTTGCTGCATGTAAATTATGCCTCAATAAACCAACAAACAAAATACTGTCAACCCCAAGTGATGAAGAGAGTGTGGAACAACTGGTACTGTCATTCACTGCTGGCAGGAATGGAAAATAGTACAACCACTGTGGAAAACGGTTTGACATTTTTAAAAATAAAGTTAAACATATATTTACCATAGACCCAACAATTCCACTCCTATCAAGAGAAATAAAAACACAGGTCCACACAAACACTTACACGTGAATGTTCATAGCAGCTTTATTCATAATAGCCTCAACTGGAAACAATAAAATTTTCACAAATATCAACAAGTGAATGGATAAATTATGATATATCCGTATAAAGAAATATAGCTCATCAACAAAAAATAATGAACTATCTATCCACACCATGGATAAATCTCAAAATACTATGCTGAATGAAAGAAGCCAGATCCAAAGAATACACAAAACAACATAAATTCTAGAATTTACATAAAACTCCAGAAAATGCAAACTAAAGTGGTGGCGAGCAGATCAGTGGTTACTTGGGGGCAAGGACAACTACAAAGAAGCACAAAGAAGCTTCTTGTCATGCTAGAAATGTTCTTGGTTGTATTAATAAAACTATTTTTCACATACAATAGTAATATTTTAATAAATAAATACTTTTTAATAGAAAAAACTAAAGCAAACAACTTCTAATTTGGTTAAACATGAAAAGTTAACTCGGGTTTATTTTCTTTTCAGTCACTTCCATGTTCAGAAGAGCTCAGAACATTTAAAAATTATTCTCAATTCTCTACTTTCTGAAAAACAGCACAAACAAGCAGCCAAAGGCACACGTACCCCAAGTCGTGTAATGAATCAGTAATAGCTAAAAGATCACTCCAGGTCTCCCGACTTTCATTTGGATATTGTCCCCACTCAGGCAGACTCCTTAAGTAGGCCTCCAAAGCATAGTAATATCAATAATAGAAGTAATAATGATAGTTAGTCTTATTTATTATGTTCTTAAGAAATAATATTAGGCAACACAATTATATTGTCTTATTTAATACTTACTCTCCAACATTATAAGCCTTATAAGTTATTTAAAAATCTTCATTTTATAGTCTAGGAAACTACATCTAAGAGGTCAAATTATTTGCCAAATGTCACAGCTAGTAACCCAAGGTCTGCCCAATTCCAAACTTCTTAACCATTATGCTGCCCTGCCATACAGTATAGGGCTCCTAGAATTTGTGGCTATAGAAGCTCCATTTTTCTGATGTTTGAGGAGGTGAGGAAAAGAGGAAGACACACCATATAACACATCAGTTTAACACACCAAGCAAGCAAGAGCCTTCTTTCTCCATACCTAAGGGTTTTGGAAAACTGCTGAGCACTCAGCATTTAGAAGAGATTCCAAACACAGCTCTCTGCTAACCTACTGGGAACAGATCCTAAGTCCCTGGATTGATTGGGATCTTGCCTATATAACTAGTCACCAGAGCCCATTTTTCTTTTCTACTGTATATTCCTAGCAAGTGTTATAGTATAGAACGTGAAAAGGGAACATCAGAAGCTATTTTAGGAAAATGAGCTGTCCTTTTACATAAATGTTATGCAGAAGGGTTTCACACTCAAGTTCAATTTCATTTCATGTATAAGAATCCCTTAATCACATTTTAGAATGTAATATAATTTTTCCCTCTCTCTCCACATTCTCAGCAAGTTATATTACCCTTGAAATCAACAGACCAAAAAAGAAATGATCCTGGCTAATAAGGAGGAGCTACTTTAAGAGATGAGAATCTCATAGATAAGGCTATTTGGTTGTGTCTGAAATTGCTCCCTTTGTACATTCTTCCTTCCTGATACGCACCCTACAGAAGGCTCCTTCTTGGGTACCATTGCCTCAGAGAATCAATCTTTCTGGACTATACCTTTGCCTCCTCAACTCATTCACTCTGGCTTGCCTCTCACTGTAGTTATTTCTTCCATTCACAATTTTATTCCTGTCCCATCTTCACTTGCCCCCTTGGGACCTGACACTTTGACTGTTCTTTTGGTTCTCTACTTTCACTGATGCTGTCTGGTTCTCCTTTACCAGTCAGTGCTACCTCATTTCTTTACCCATTTCTGGTTCTTGCCTAGAAGGAAATGTTTTAACCTTCAGATTGGGGTTCTGGATTCTCCTTTTGGTTTTTGTTCTCCAGAGGTCTGTGCTTGTAACTGTCACTCCCAGGTAGCTAATTCTCTTATAGCTAAGTGGACTTCTTGACAAACTGAAATATGCCCCAGTTCCTTAAATCTGGACCTTCGTTGTCACTCTCTGCTGCCCTCCAGCGGCTATCAGTAGAATGTAGTAGTTAGAAATTAGTTCCAAGACCTTTTCTTGACCGGTAAGTGTCCTCTAGTAGGACACTGGTCAGTGCATTTAATGGAGAGGAGTGAGGTTAGTGGTCAGAACCTAGCAGGCTTTCATTCAGCCAGCACTACCACAACCGCCTCTGATACCACTGCTGCTCCCAGGGAAATTCATTAGTAATGACTCTCCTATCCTTTCTTCTAAAGACGTGAGTCGAAGAAACTCACAAGTTCCAGGTTTGTGGATATACATATTCATGCTGTATGCTGGAGTCAGGGAGAAATCTCCTGAGTTTCTCCCTTACTTAGCTCACTGTGAGAAGCAGAGAGTAGTGCAGTGCCTCAGGCTAACTTAGGCAGTAAAGTATCTCAAACACTGTCTCCCCTTACCTAGGTTTCTTATGATGCAGCATGAGAGGATCAGCGATGCTGTCTGTGGAATAAGATAGCAATTACTAGGCGGCTTGCTATGCTGTGCTTGTTAGCTCTTCACCCAAGAGCTGGAAAGGAATGGAACCCTGGCCTCTGAACTGATAGACTTTGCTATGAGGCTATCTAGAGTGATGCTGGCATCATGCCCACATCAAAAGTTACAGTTGTTGTTCTACTGGAAAAAAAGGAGTAGAAGGGTTACTTCAGAATAGACTCACACTTCTGTAAAAGGTACTTCTAATACTTACTGGAAAGGATGTTCTATCTTCTGGTGGAACCTTTAAGTGGTAGAGCCCTGACTCCAGGTTGAAGTAGAAAGTGCTGGACAACCAAGCTTTGGGTTAGATTCCCCATCTATCTCAAGACTGTGGCAATATAGGTTGATAATAACAATGGATACTCTTAGAATGGGAGACCCATGGGTCAGAAGGCCAAACCCAGTGAATTTTTCATGGGAAAATATGTCAAAAGCCTGATGTTTTGTCTTTATCCAAAAGTTTGTCAGTAACTACTTCTAACTGAAGGGCCTTCACTTATCTGCCATTTATATGGTGTAAGGATCCAGACAGGGCCTACAGTGCATGTCACTCATAAGCCAGCATTTCTAACACACAGATTGTCTAGAGGGAAGGCCTCTCAAAGAGGTCCAGAAGCTACCTTTCTACCAGGCACAGCTGTGCAAAGAACAAGTGTTTGGGGCTTACTTTGCTGCCAAGTGGGTATGCTTGCTCTCTGAAGAAAACCAAAGCCCCTGTAAAATACAGTTCATCAGGCCGTCCACTTTCTCTAAGACCTCTTCTCTATTAAAAAATAAATTAAAAAGGAGTCTACCTCTAGTAAGACTACCATGGTCTCAATGTGGTTATCATCTACTACTAATGATATTCCCTCTCTTTTGGCTTTCAACCTCCTAAAACAATGCCATGAAGACTTTAGGAAATTAGACCTCTGAGGTGTTAAAATGATTTCCGTAGTGAGAGGATAATGACTAGAAAATGGCCTTTCAAACTTGCTATAACGGCATTTGATCTATTAAATGTCAGTCTTTTCCTGTCATTTAAATAACATCTTGCATGTTTTTCTATACCAAATAGTTATGTTCTGTTTGGATATTATTTCATGAGATCCTGGTCTGCAAAAAATTAACTCTGTTAAATTTAAAAAGGCCCCAAGGTAGAATTTCTGAGCTCACCTCCTCCCCAGTGAAGAAGCTAGTATGAAGTGAGATTAAAACATCAGCAGTTCTAGAGTAGACTCTCCTTCAATAAACTGAGGGCATTTAGCAAATCCCAGAATTTGTTACATATTACTAGCAAGTCCTTCCATTAATTTCCCTTGATGAGTCTAGTTACTCTAAGCAAAGTAAGGAGACATGCCTGATTGGCAGAGGCTGCTGTAGCATCCCAGTAGCTGAAGATCTTAATTACCTGTGCTCTATCCTTGTAGATGCTGATCCAGCCTTGGCTTATATAAAGTCAAAGGTCTAGTTCAGTGGAGTCTATTCTCAGAATATTTCTTTTTATATTTTTTACAGAACTAGGCCCAGAAGATATTAGCTAAGATATTGCTTAGGAATAGGAATTACTTCCTGTCAGAGCCTCCTTTGATGTTAGAGGTATCACCCTGAAGGCTACAGGTATCTGTCAAAGTAACTTGGGTAAAACAATCTTACCAAAATAACCAGAAGTCTCTGCTTCCAAGAACCAAAGGACCACCTTTTGAAGTTAACCATCTTATTTATGCCAAGCTGCCAAACCATAGCTAAAGTTCTTTTCTGAAAGCCTGTGTATCAGTGACAGCAGACTTGACCTTGCCCTGGATATCTTGCCATTGAACTCTGCAGCTGTCCCCAAAACCAAACAATATGACATCAATATAAAAACTCAAAATCTAGATAAAGTGGCATTTCCTTGAAGAGCCAGGGCCACTTGGACACTATGGGAAGAACAGAATGTTAGAAAGGCCTGCTTTACATGCATGTAAGCTCCATGAAGAACCATGTTTTATTCACTGCATTATACCCAGTGCCTATAAAGTGCTAGGAATAGTGTTGAATGAATGAATGAATACTTCCTGATTAGGGAGGTCTACATCTATATCCAAGTGCTTGCTGTGCCTATGTCAAGATATGCAATATAGTCTGCAGACATTTACTAGCTCTGTATCAGCAAATAGATCTGTGCAGGTGGTCTGACATATTACTATATCCTCTTCTAACCACCAAATGACTTTGGGATATAATGATTCTGAATTTCATTTCTGATCTGCCCTCCCCATATAGCAGCACATACATGCTACTATATTGGTAGTACAGATAATCTTTTCCAAGATAATGTGCTTTATGGCTGAAACCATTCCTTCTAATCCCACCAACCACATCAGTCATAATAATGACATCTTCTAATTCCATGAGTTATCAAGCTATTTGATTTCTGACTTTGATGTAGATGAGTCCCAGTTTTACAGGCCATTATTCAAGATCATACATAACCTGATATCAACAAAATATTTCTACTGAGCACTTGGAGAGTATTTCTACTGACAACATTACTGGTCTATACACTTCACTGTTAGAGGGTTCTCCAACAACTCTCTCTATTTTCCTCTATGAAGAATATCTCTTTCATAAAAACTTTCTCCTACTACCTACCCCTACACTTCTCTTCTCCTTCAAGACTCCTGGCAACTGCTCAGTAAACACTTGGGGAAACTATAGGCCACCCCCTAAAAAACTCAAGTTATATTCTAGCAGGTTCAGGACCAATATTAAGTACATGTGAGAGATGTAAGATTAACAGCTTAACGGTCATGATGAAAAACAGAAGAATGCAATTTCCAGCCTCCTGAGCTGTGGGCCTGCTCTACCCCTACCCTAGACTCCTATGAAGTCTCCTTCAGTTAGTGGATAGTTTAGACTGGTTAAGGTGAAACATTAAAAAGTAAACCCTATGGACTATATATCATTTTGATATATGCTGTATCAGAAAAAAATCAGCTTTTGATACAAATGGGTTCTCTACCAAGGATAAAATGCAAATAAATATTAAGCAAAGTTAAGATTTCTCCATATGAGACAAAGCAGTCAAACAAAGGGAGAATGTTCCCCTTAGGAACAACATAATGTTCATTAGACTTGGGCAATTTAATTTGAAAACCAAAATTTTATTGAATAGGATCATAACAGGATGAGAAATAGGAGGGGCAGTTCTATATAGTTAGAGTCTTGAGTTGTTCTCAGGTTTCCCTAACTAGTGTTGACTAACTGAAGGTACTGGTTTTTACCTCTATACTGCTAACAAGAATAGCAGCAGAATTTGTTCAACATCCCCAAAGAAATATACAACTATTTCTCTTAGGTGCTATAGTTGTTTTTAAGGCAGGTTAAGCATCTGCAATGGAAATGCACTATGTTTACTTTAGACTGTAGGTTAGAAATTGGGGAATAACTGGCCTAGAGGGAATAGCAACAGCTCAATCTAAAAAAAGCCCTAGACATCTTGGGATGGCTTGCTGTATAAGAGTCGTTGCCAACAAGCTCCATTCAGGAGATCTGATGCAATGCCACAACCTAGTTCATTCAGCTTTATAAAAACTTAAGTATATATCGGAAGTAAATAACAGTTGGGGCCAAGGAACAGAAAATATTGTGATATTACTAAAGAAAAAAAACATCCTTAAACCTTAGGTCAAACATGTAAGATGAACTGCCATAAATTAAATAAATAATCCAAATAATTATCTGGGGCAGTTAAGATGTCTTCAAAATGAATGCGAATAACAGAAATTTGAAATATTTCAGGGTAGACTCAATTAATGAGTAGAAGGATAGACAAGACATGAAAAAAAGAGGTACAAGAGGAAGCTTAACAGCAAAACATAAGGAATAAATAAGAGAAATTAAGAAATGGGGACTTAAAGAGATTAGCCTAATACTTAAAAAAGACAGTCTAGATCCTAGTTAAGCCAACACCTCCCCTACCATGTTTTTAAACAAAACTCAAATCTGCCACTTTCTATGTATGAATTGCTTTCTTCCTTCGCCAATGCCTAACTTTCTTTCAGTTTAACTCTGTACCTTTTCCATAAAATATTTTATAACTATTCAGGATCACAAAGACCTCTCCACTCATGGCTTCTTTTTGTACTTATAGATATAATCTTGCTCTTGATTTGTATTGTTTATATATATCTTATATCTCAATTAGAGTATAAATTGGAGTTTATTTCCTCATTTCTTGAATTTGAGTTGGCCTTGTGACTAGCTCTAACCAAAACAATGTGGTGGAAGTGATGGTTTGCTAGTTCCAAGTGTAGGCCTCAAGGAGTTTGCACATTTGCTCTTGCTCTCTTGGAACCCTGTCAAGAAGCCATGTGAATAAGCCTGGTTTAGGCTGTTGATGGATGAGTGATCACATGGATTAGAGAAGAGCAGGCCTACACCAACCAGTCCCTAGCCAATCTAGCAGCTAACCTCAAAGTATTAGTGAGACCAGCGGAATCTACCCTAAATTACTGATCTGTAGAAATTTGAGCTTAATAAATGGTTCTTGTTTTAAGCTAATATATTGTATGATGATTTGGCATCCTAGGATGATGTGGCAAAAACTGCTGAAATAATTGAAACATACACAATGGTTTCATCCCTCTACTGTAATACTTATCACAGTGTGCCTTATATATTAGAATCAAGTATTTGTTCATCACCCCTTTGCTCTTGGAGGGCAGAGATTATATTATATTCATTTGTATATTCACATAGCACTTAGGTCGTGCTTTGTACATAATAGGCACTCAGAGTTTGATAAAATAAACCGAAGTGAAAATCAAATTCTAGTTTTCATCAGCATTATATATTTAATGTTTAACCATGTCAGAAAATCACAAGCCATAGTGCTGCTAAACAGTCAAATAAGTACTGAGAATCTACTATTGGTCCTGTTCATAAATGATTCCCAATTATGAACCATTAAAGGCCCATAATTATTAGTACTTGGAATGTACATGCCTCTTCAAGATAGTCAATTAAATGAGCCCATAAAGTTGTCCTTCTCAAGATTTAGCATTAACTCAAGTTTGAATTTTGATAGAAAGATACAGATATATTTGAAATTTGCATGTGAAGTTGTATTGCAATCCTACTTTTATGAACTTCAGAATATAGAAAATACAAAATGTTAAAAGGAGATTTTGATTTGTCTTGTCTAATTCACATCATTATTAATAGCAGGTTTTCTAAACCCAGAAATCTGACAAATGAGATTTAACTCATTTGTACTTTAACTCTGAAGTGCTATATAAATGTGAAATATCATGAAAGCTTGTATATTCAAAATGTCATTTCTCTCTTTTCCTTAAGAAGTAGGAAAGTGAGCATAGACAGGACAGGCGTGAAAGGATGAATAGTTTTGCTATCCACATATAATTTGCCTCCTAATGAAATTCTACAGCTTTTAAATGACACTCTGTCATTATAGTCTATACAAAGATGACTTCATCAAATATTCCATATTTTGAGTATTTTTTAAATTATCATTCAATTGATACTGTCTGAAATTCTCTAAAACAAGAGAACATGAAAGCATGATCCAAATGAATATAAACTAGTGAGGAAAATATACTCAATGACAGTAAAAGAACATCCTTGCTCTGCTACACCTTCTTTCACAGGTGTATACCTTATAATTTGCCTCAACTTTAACTTACTCCTTTAACTCAGGCCATTCCTGTTTAATGTTTTTATTTTCAACTTATAACAGGCATAACGATTAAAGCAGTTAATAAGCTAGATAACTGAATAAAAAGGTTTAGACTGGCCATTTAGAATTTTAAAAAACTGTGTTGTTAATAATATGTCTGAAAGAAAAACATGAACCAATGAGAGTAGTCTCCAGTTTCGGTCCATTAAATCAACCATATAAGGACTAGATGAGGAATAGGTAACAATGTTACATGTGAAAAACACTCAATTACAAGCAAATAGGAAGCACAATAAATGAACAATAGAAAACCCATCTATTTATTAGGGGTGCATTAATAAAAAAAATTTAAAGATTCAAAGGGTCAATGTTAAGTGAGACAGATTTTAGCCAACTTAACAAATATCTTTCTAATAATCATATTCTCCTAAGGTGGAACTTGCTGCTTTGGGACAAAGAGTTCTCCTAAAGAAGGATCTTCAAGCATAACCTGGGATGATGTACAAGGATTTAAGTATCAAGCCAAAGGTTATACTACATGATTTTTAAGATTAGCCTCAACTCCAAATTTAAAAAATTCTGTTTTAGGATTCTAAAGAATACATGCAAAAGGACACTTACTCATGCCTCATTCAATGTAAAGATATCGCCTCCAAAAATACAGTCCCAGGCTTTCCATTTATGGTTTGAGCAACTCTGTAGTTCAGAAGTCTCCTTTTAAAAAGGTGCCTACTCTAAATATGCTCTGGGAATGATTAAGATGAACTGCAAAGAAATAAATATTTTCAGCACTGGATGTGGAAAGATCATCATTCACAATGATTCAACCTACCTAAAGCTTGATGATAACGTGCTACAGACCAAAAGCTAAGGAAGTTTTCCAAATGATCTATGTTAGAAGAAGTATCCCTTTAAGCTGCTTTAATAGAGACAGATATAAGTAGAAATCCGGTGGTAGACTCAATAGGAAGAGGCATACTTTTTTCATTATCAGTAAAATTTTGGAGTTTTGGTTTCTACCAATAAAACATTATAAAAGTAACTCTGGGAACAGAAATGTAATAGAAAATAGGAACTTAAAGCATAAACAACAGTGCTGAGAGCTCACAAATACTTGAGCATTCATCCCCAGCTCAGATCCACCTTATTTTGGCTGTGCTTTCTAACTTACTCTCTTAGTTAACATTTTCTGTGAACACTAGTTGCTTTCCATAGGGACCAAAACCACAAACTAGAGAGAATGACCACACTTCCTTTTCATGAATAGTGAGAATGGAAAAATTTTTTCTTGGATGTGTTTCTCCAATGAAATTCGATTTCTGCTTTCCAAGAAAAGCCAATTGGCTTAGAAGACTCTGAGAAGAAGGGAGGGGGAAATCCAACAGATATCACCCCACAAAACCCTAAAGAAAAATCCCAAACTTTCAATCTTACATCAGTCTAGGGGTTAAAACCTGAATGTCTCAGTTGAATTGCTAAATCTACAGGTGGAAGGTCTTAATGTGTGGGAAGAGATACTCAATTCCATTTGTGATCATGCTGGGAAAGCCTTTATGTGTAAGAGAACCCCCACCCTGGCCCCTAAATATTAAGTTGACACACGTTTCTGGGACACAGCCTGAATCCTCAAACTTTGGCAGGTCTATAGACACACAATTTTCTGTTTTCTGCTTAACAGGGCTTTCCAGAATTGTCATCAGATGACAGATTACACCAACCATCCACAAGGATTCAGGGGTAGCTCAGGCCATCCATTATGGGTTAAAAGCTGTTCCAGCATGAATCAAGTCACAGTGGTAAGGACTACTGATACAAGGGGTCCTACAGCTTTAAGAAATACCCTGGGCATCTAAAAGTTTTCAGAATGCAAACTATGTCAGCTCTGAAAACAAGAGGCACTGCATCATTATGGCAGGAGAAACAAAGCCAGCCCCCTTTTAAAAACAGACAAAAAAAAAAAAAGATTGTTTTAATAGGAGAGAAGCATCAGTCATTGATTCTTACTTCATTCACACTTTCTATCCAACCCCATCCATCTTCAGAGTGAAGAGATGACAGAGCCCGGTTAACTCTCTCCCTCATTGAGCCCCCGCCCATCCTGCTCCAGTATATCCAAACCACCAAGGTCTACCAACCCACCCATTTCAATCTGCAAGAAACAGCCCTATAGAATGACTCTTTCTAGCTAACGGACTTGCCAAAGCTCAGGTATGCCTAAGTACCAACTTTTATCACATTACTTTAATAGGCTTAGCATGACTAGTAGGGCTTTTGCCAAACATCTTCAAAAACGACCACTTGGTCGCTCATGGCTGACGGCATTCTACAAAGGAGGAGATGGGAAGACTTAAGGCAGCAGGAAAAAGTCAACAAACCAAACCAACAATCCAGAATGTAAAATGTTTCATTTTTCTTAAAAGCTGCTAGCCACATTATCTGCAAATAAAAGTTCTCCTAGCAGGCAGTCTCTGCATCAGTGCACCTGTTTAGCATTGGTTTGCTGAGTTATCTTTTTGCTGTGTCTACAGAAGCCAATTACAGCACAATGGGTCACATCACTTGAGGGTCACTTGAGTCCCTCTACTCTCTGTGTCCCTCCTCCCACCCCCTGCCTTTCCTTCTACCCACAAAACCTTTAACTCCACTATAGCTAAGGATCCCAGATAGCTAAATAAAAGAGGTGGCCTCAAACACAGGGAAAAACCCTTAGGTCTCCAGTGTGAATCGCCAATGCCAATCCCCCTCCCCTCCCCTTTTCCTTAAGACCTGATGGTCTTCAGTCACACATCTTAAAAGAAAAACAAAAAACAAAAACACAAAGACTTACTTGTCTCAAGTCGATGAAGGCCAACTGCAGCGTGTCCTCCTGGAACCCAGGCACCGGGCCGGATCTGGCAAACTCTGTGGGAAAGAAAAGAGGATAAAAAGCGCCTTTAACTAACCATGGACAGGGAGATTGGCAGACGGATGACAGGGAAGACAAGAGAGGCTGGGGGAGAGGAGGACCAAGCTTCTAAGGAGTCATGTCTCTCTCCCTTCAGCTTCTTTGTTTGCCCTTCAAAATTCGTGTCATCAAAACACCATTAATTCCAGCATCCTGACAGCAAGGAAACTGTACTAATTCGACCTGAAATTTATTCCCATGAGCCGCGCTGGGCTTCAGAGTATTTGTTTTGTGAATGGACAAACAACTTGCAAAGGAGGAGGGAGTGGGGGAGAGAAAAAAGTTTTTCCTCTCAACACAATAAAATCTTCAGCTGTGAAACTCTTTTCAGTTCCGAAAGCTATTTATATTTTAGATCGCTGAAGGAATTTTCTGATTTCACGCTTGTCACCTCATTCCCCAAGCATTTATCAAAAAATATTCCCTGCCACATCATTAATTATTCCCTCACTGATTATCTGTATTATCTCATGAGTGCATTATTGCCAACACACATACACACACATGCACATGCACATGCATACACACACACACACACACACACACACCCCGTAGCAGCAAAGGCTGCACCGATCCAGTACTTGGCTTTTGAGCAAAGGAGTATTTGCAGATATGAAAAGGCCCTCTGAATAAATCTCACTACAAAACTTAGAGAACATTTGCACATGTCTGTCCTTGTAGTGTATTCTTTGTCCTCGACTTCTACTTTCATTCTACTCTGAAAAATTCTTTCTTCTCCTCTCTCTACCCCAATTTAGTGTTAGGTCGAGGATACTACATGAATGCTATTTGCAATTTACAGTGGCGCCTTGGGTCCATGCTTAGTTTATGACTTTGGCTTCTACATTGTTAACAAGAAGATAACTGCACAGGGCTATAGGGACAAAAACTAGTAACAGTTAAGAATGTCAAGTTTTATTGTCCCTGAGCCCTGCTTATTATGAAATCAAAAGGTCTTAAGTTCCCTATACACACACATACAGAACAAATTCAAAAGCTAGATAGTTACTATGTCTTCAATTCTCTCGGTACAGCCAATATCTTATCTACTATTTACATCAAAAACAACTCAAATGTCTGTTCAAAGCAAATATGAAAAGAAATGTTTTCATTTCAATTATATTTTTCTCCAGGACTATATTTAGGAAACTACAGAGTTTTGGTATTATATTCTTCTTTTGAAATTAAGTAAAATCCATGAAGATATTTGCATATATGTCTGGACAATTACTTCCAATAGTTAGTAGCTGGATAGATTCAAATGAAAATTTGTGAACAATGATAGAAATTTCTGTTCTTTAAAAGTATTTTTCATCTGAGGGCTTCTTAGACATAACAGGGTTTCACAAAATCCTTGCCCCACTTTTAAAAATAATGCCAACAACTTAGATTGCAAGGCTTATGGGAACAGTATATGAAATGAAATTTAAAGCAATTTCTTCAACTAATTAAAATATAGCACAAATGTATTAAACAATTATATATGAAATTACTATTGTAGACATTTCAAATAATGATTCATAAATGGAAAGAGATAAACTATATAGCATGATTAGCAATACTAAAGTTTCTATTTGATTTGAGAAGAACATTCAAATGTCATTTATAAATTCTTTCATATGTAGCCCAAGTGATAAAAGTTTTAAAAGAGTAAAATTCTAAACCTGTACAAATACTTGATGAAGGCTATGTTAATGGAAAGCTTGATATACTCCATCTTTCATACCTACAATAGCCGTTATCTGTGATAACCTCATATACAGGAGCTATTTGAGTCAAATGCACAATTTGGCCATACTATGTTCCTGTTAACAGCAGTTCTTTGAATTATAGCTACAGCCACTCTTTGACAGCCCTGATTGTTAGGTGGTCAGCTTAATTATGCTTTCCATGCTTGATAGTTTCTTCCATGGTTGATAGATTATCACTATCAATATTGCATGGCTCGAGTCTATGCTGAAGCATTTAAAGTCCTCTTTGTCAGCAGGAACACTAATTGAGTCAAAATGCAGCAACTATCAACATGTTCTGCTGTCCTATATATGTCCAACTCAACAGAATTATCCTCGGATACACAGTTGAAATGCTTGGGAGCTAGCTACACATTCTTGAATCTCCTTATTGGGTGTGATCCTTGGGGCTAATAGATGAAGCTGATGAAACCATTTAGGAATCTGGATGTGATGCATATTAGGTTGTCAAAGTCACTTTATAAACCTCATTTTTAGGACACACTGAATCTTCTAGGTTCCCAAAGGATATGATGCCCTTTTAGATTTGATTTCCCCATTTATATATCAGGAATCAAAGAATGACAATTGCATCAGGTATGACAAAGTAAAGAGATTAATTTTATGTATAGCTTATGAAAATGTCTAAATATTATACTCAACTTCATATTTGTGTTTTTCTTATTGCTTTATGTATATAATTCTTCTTTTCTCATGTAGACAGTAAACTCCTATGGATTATTATATCACACATTATTATTATCACACAAAATCTAACAAGTATTCAAAATAGCAGATGCTCAACAAATATTGTGTTTTAATTAAATAAGTTGCACAAATAGCAAGATTCATTAACCACATATACTCTTCACTGCCAATGAAAATCTCTGGATTACGATAGGTAAGGAGCTTTTAATCTGAGTATCAATAAGCAAGCTTTAGGAATTCATGAGCTCCCTAAAATTACAAATTACATGTACAATGATTAAGGGCATGGGCTTTGGGGTCATAAAAATCAGAGTATGAACCCCAGCTCTCCACTTACTAGCTCAGGTGCTTACACAAATTACTTGATCTTTTTAAGTTCAGAATCTTTATCTCAAAAATGAGGATAATAAGAGAGCATTCCTTATAGTGCTGCTATGAGGATTAAACAAAATAACACATGCAAAGCAGTTGGCAGAGTGCCCAGCATTTCATAATTGATTATCATTATAATTAGTTTTTTGTGTAAATATGCATTTCTTTGCAAAGATGGCTCATAGGTTTCACTGAATTCTCAGAGGGTCAGTGACCCAAAAAAGGTTAAAACCACTGTTCTATATCAAGGACAAAACATTAGAAGAAAGTCAGCTATCATTCACTGATGAGTCAGTAAATTGGCAATGCAAATTTATTTATAGGCAAATATTTAATTGCTTCATTTAAAGGAAGTTACTAGTGTGTTAGCCACAGAACAGTAATTTTCAATAATATTATTTAAAAATTTAATAAATGCATAAAATAGCTCTCCTATAACTTTGTGACTCAATGAACCCTTACAAATATGATTATCCTCTTAGAATCAACTTTTTAAATATATAAAAAATGGTAATAGCATGAGAAAGTGTGACTACTTCAAAAAATAAAACAGGAATTTATATATATAGTCTCATTTCGACTATATAAAATATAGCATGCACAGATATGACAGCAAGCACTCGCTTCATAATGTTAACCAAGGCTACTACAGCGAAGACGGTTGTAAGGGTGTTTTTTTCTTCTTTATATATTATAAACTTTAAAAATGAATACAAACCACTTTTATAACCTGAGAAAAGGAAACTGAAGAACATACACACACACACGTACATTATTGGTGTGCTGATGTAGCAGTACCTTCTCTAGTGACAAGAGATATAATTTGTTCAAGATTGAGCATTATAGGCAACTGGGATAGGTCTACACAGCCAAATTCTCAGATGCTGCTTGATAGAGAGGAGGAAAATCACACATGAAAGAGGGGCGAGAGGCTCCTAGCTTCATGTAATATGCTGATACATCCACAAATTGATTATATGTACATACAAGAAGCCTCCCTTTAGAATCATTAATAAAAACCTTCCTTCTTTTGATATCATAAAAAAGGGTAAATATGTGCAATTGTGGCTAAGTAGAACCAATGGATACATGGGCCACAATGGACAAGTCCCTTTGTGGGAACAAGTCCACAAAGGGACTTGTCTTTGGATTCCAGGATCCATAATAGGTTTTTGTTCTCTAAGTGATTCAAACTATTAATAGTGTCAAAGTTTCCAAAGAATCAGTAAGGAAATCAAGGCGCTTGTTCCACTAACACAGAACCACACCTTACCTTTGACCAACTCCTGTTACTTGGGGACTGAATCAAAGTTCCAGAGAAGCTGGCGAGGTGGCTTCCTCTTGGAAAACTTGTTCAGCTTAGCAGAGCCTCTGATCAGTACCAACTCATTCTCCAGAAAGCTTGGCTCTCCCCTGGAGCTCTACCCTGCCCTTGTCCAATCATGCATGGCAGGGACTCACAGAGTCTAATGTCTAATCATGCATGGTAGGGACTCACAGAGTCTAATGTCTAATCATACATGGTAGGGACTCACAAGAGTCTAAGCTGTTATCAGGGCCTGAGTCTAAGATTCAATTTGCAAATGTGCAAAATCTTTCAGTGAGGAAATTGCCAACTCATTGAAGTGTATGAAGGAAATATTTTCATTTAAAAAAATTAAAAGGCCTGTAATGCCTAGCTACTTGGGAGGCTGAGGGAGGAGGATTGCTTGAGCCAGGAGTTCGAGGTTACAGTGAGCTATGATCATGCCACTGTACTCCAGCCTGGGTGACAGAGTGAGACCCTGTCTCAAAGAAAAAACAAATTAAAAGGAGGTGTACAAAGTTATAGGAAAGAAAGCATATGGTCAGTAAAGGTACGAGAGGAGAAAGAAAATCACTAATAAACTTACTTTACCTGCCAAATATCCCACAACCTTCACATTTTTGTACACACATAAATCTATGAGATGTGGTAATCATTTTTAAAACAATATTAATTTTTCAAAAATATTCTTAAAATGTACAATTTTAATAATCTTCACGTTTAATGAAATTAAGTTACCAGAGGGGAAAAAGGAAGGATTCCACTAATTTCAAAAATACTTTCTAGACTTCTTGAAGGCTAATCTTAAAATTAAGAAACTCTGTCACATAGAGTGGGAAAGAAAAAAAATTTTTTCACTTTAATTTTCTGGTACATTCATGTGTGGCTGTAGCAAACAAAATACATAAAAGAGCACAGAATACTAAATTAGAACAAAACGGTAGAGTTAGAGTTGGAAGGGGCTTTGAGAAGTCAAAACGACTACATTAGTCTGTAATTTACATATATAGATAGAACACTTGGGAGTTTAATCAAAAGCAGGCTATAAGAAACAATATAAAACTAATTTTTCTGAATCTGTGCAAAATGTACACAGAACAAAAATGGTTTTCAAAGGAAGCCGAGCAACAAGGTAAAATACATTTCACAAAAGTGAAACTAATACACTGTCTGGCAAGTAGGTAAAATAGCAATTTGGAAAGGAAAACATAATGTGCTCAAATAAGAGGAAGGCAAAAAGACAGTCTTTAAAATGTTACTGAGAGGTCCTCAGATAACATCAGTATACTATTGCTCCCAGCAAACTTCCAGCTCAGACAATGGACAAGCCGGTATCACCTATTCTTACTGAATGTACTAGGGATTTGGTTTAGGCCAAAATGCCAGATAAGTAAGAAAACTCAGTACCCCAAAGACTAAAGTAATACTAGATATTTGTTTATATCTTAAGATCATGTCAGGTCACATGTGTTTTTTGTGGAATTGAAAAAAATAGGAGCTGTTGTTGCTGTATTAACATAATGGTTTCCTGGTATCTAGCTCCCTGGAGCAACAGATAAGCGCTGTGCTAGACTACGAAGTGTGGCTCTGGGGAAGCCAAAGCCTTCTTGCATCACTTCACAGTGGCTCCACTAAGCTAATTACAGAGAGGAGTTGATGGACTCCATAGGGAATCCACTCCAGGCCCTGCTGGTCAGAGAAAGGTCGGCCAGAACATAAGGAAGTAAAAATGGAAGAGAACAATGTCAAGTAGAGAGAAAAGGATGGGGAGGAGGTGGAAAGGGAAAGCTCCTTGGAGATTCAACTGACTATGCTTGTGTAGGCATGCTTGTATGAATATGTGATCATAAAAATTAGCTACCATTAATTATCTAGGGCATGACTCTATGATGTAAATTATTTGTTTTTTATATGTTAAATATGTAACTCACTAGATCTCCCACTTCAAAAAGGGTAGCAGGTTGAGGAAATTGTGCCTATAGTTAACAATACTGTACTGCACACTTAAAAATTTGTTAAAAGAGAAGATTTCATGTATGTGTTCTTATCACAATAAAAAATAAACAAAAAGAAAAATAAGTAAGTTGTAGACTTATAGAAAATATCCACAAAACATGTCTGACAAAGGACTTGTATCTAGAACATATAATGAATTATTACAACTCAATAATAATAATAATAATTTAAAAACAATTGAAAATAGGCAAACATAGAGCAGACACTTCACAATGGAAAATATATAAATAGCCAATAAGCATGTAAAAAGTGTTCCCATGGTGGAGTAATGGCAGCAAGATGGTGGAATAGGAGGTCCTCCACATTTATCTCCACACAGCAACAATAATTTTACAGTCATCCATAGACAAAAATGCTTTTTGTGAAAGCACTGTGAAATCCCGGGGGAGCCAAGAATAAAGAGAGAACTTTTGAGAGGACCTAACTATGCTTAGGTGGCAGATTTGTCAACTGTTTCCAGTCCTAGAAACAACCCTGACATCCTGTGGACATGGCCCTAGCCCCATTTGGCCTTGGCTAATCCTGCTATCAAAACTATCCAGAAAGGAACCAGTAGGAGTCATGCCCACTTGTGGCTTGAGTGACATCACTGCTGACTTTGGTTTCAGCTCTGGACCCTGAAAAAACACTGAGATTCAACTCTAGCCCATCTCAGCAGTCTGAGAGCAGCCCTGCCCACAGAGAGATTCTGGGGGAGACATGCACTCAGGTTCTGGGGCAAGACTGCTGACCTCAATTCTATAGTAAATCCTGAGAAGGCCTTGAAACTTGACTCTAGGTCCTCTCAACTGCCATCTGAGAGTAGTCTTTACTACAAAGAGACTCAGAGGGAGACATACTTATCTGTGCCCCCCAGAAGCAGGCCTACAGATCTTGGTCTTGGCAGTGAACCCTGAAGCAGCTCTGTGACTCAATTCCAGTCCCTCTCAGTCACAGTCAGGTATAAGTGCTGCCTTTCTAGAGATCCATTCAGTGACCTAGCAATAGCCCTCCTAGTGAACTGGAAGAAACCACACTCATCAGTGTACCTATTAATAAGTCTGCCATCTGTGGATCCTGAAACAAACTCCCATCTCCTTCCAACCTATAAACCAAGGTCCTCGAGGCAGTCCAGGCCACCTATGGGTCAGGAAGGATCCATAGCTGCTAGAGTCCATAGTTGTAGTCTTGCCTACCATGGACCCCACTGTGAAACCAGCAGCAACCATGTAACCAGCTCCAATCCCACTCAACCACTATCCTGAAGGAAATCTCATTGGCAAATGAACCTGTTATGGTTGGATGTTTTTGTTCCCTTCAAAATTCATGTTGAAAATCTCCAATGCAATCATATTGGGAGGTGTGGCCTTGGGGAGGTGATTGAATGATGAAGGATCTGCTCATGAATGGGATTGGTTACACTTATAAAAGGGTTTGATAGAGGGAGTTCATCCTTTCTTGTCCTTCCACCTTCTACCAGGTGAAGACATGGTGTTCCCATCCTCTAGTGGATGTAGCATCAAGGTGCCATCTTTAAAGCAAAGAGCAGCCTTTACCAAACAACTGAACTTGTTCATGCCTTGATCTTGGACTTCCCAGTCTCCAGAATTGTGAGAAATAAATTTCTGTTGTTAATAAATTACCCAGTCTCAGGTATTTTGTTATAGCAGCACAATCATATTAAGACAGGACCCAAAAATAGAAGACTTCTATCTGCTTAAACAAGTCTGTAAAAGCTGGAAGAAGTGTTTGCTCCTTCAAATACCTAGACACCAATGCAAGGCTAAACAGATAATAAACAAACAAACAAACAAAATAAGCAAAATTACACTATCAAAAGAAACGAATAAACATCCAGTAACTAATTCCAAAGAAATGAAGACCATTTAATGGACTGAAAAATAATTTAAAATAATCATCTCACAGAAGCCTAATGAGATGCAAGAAAGCAGACAACTGTGTTGGAAGGACAACTAAAATGAAATTAGGAAAACAATGCATGAACAAAATAAGAAATTTAATAAACTAAAACCATAAAAGAGATCCAAACAGAAATAATGGAACTGAAGAATATAATGACAGAACTAAAAAATTCAATATGGAGTTCTAACTGTAGACTTGATCATGCAGAAGAAAGAATTAGTGAACTCAAAGACAGGTCATTTAAAATTAGCCAATTAGAGAAATACAAAGAAAAAAGAATGAAAAATGGTGAAGAAAATATAAGGTATTTGTGGGACACAATCAAACATATGAATATATGAATTATAAGAGTCCCAAGAAAATGGAGGAACAAAAAGCTTATTTAAAGAAATACTGTCTGAAAACTCAAATCTTGGGAGCAATGTTAACATTCACAATCATGAAGCTCATAAGATCCCATACAGGACCAACTCAAAGAAGACTATCACAGACATATTAAAATCAAATTGTTGAAAGTCAAATAAAAAGAGAATCTTGAAAGCAGAAAGAGAAAAGAGCCTTGTCAAATAAAAGGGAACTTTTATAAAGCTATCAATAGTCATTTCATCCAAAATCTTGCAAGCTAGGATGGAATGGGATGACGTATTCAAACTAGTGAAAGGAAAGAAAAACAAACAAACAAAATCCTTGATAACAAAGAATACTATGCCCAGCAAAGTTGTCCTTCAAAATTGAAGGAGAGATAAAGATAGTCCCAGACAAGCAAACCTGAAGCAATTCATTTGTACCAAAAGACTTGCCTTATAAAAAATGCTAAAGGAAGTTTTTCAAGTTGAAAAAAATGACAGTAACTAACAACACGAAAGTATAAAACTCAATGGTAAATGTAAATACATAGACTAATTCAGAATACTAACGAAGCAGGTGAGAGACCTATATAGGGAGAACTATGAAACGCTGAGAAAAGAAATCACAGAAGATGTAAACGGATGAAAAACACTACCATGCTCATGGATTGGCAGAATCAATATTGTTAAA
>CAUYPO010108072.1:0-18089 GCA_963574435.1 Cheirogaleus major | reverse complement strand
TATATTGTGTGATTCCGTAATTGTGGGTCAGACAAGAATTGCCAGTCCTATTTTTCTTGTTGCCAGGTTAGTAGGTTGTTTGAGAGGGGCAGAGAAAAGAGCATGGGAGGAAGGATAGTCATGTATTTTACTGCCATTATTTATATATATATCTGTATATATTTTTTCTTTTTAGTTGTCCAGCTAATTTCTTTCTATTTTCAGTAGAGACAGAGTCTCGCTCTTGCTCAGGCTGGTTTCGAACTCCTGACCTTGAGCGATCCGCCCGCCTCGGCCTCCCAGAGTGCTAGGATGACAGACTTGAGCCATTGTGCCCAGACACTGCCATTATTTTTGATGTCCTATAAAACTCACCTCTTAACATCTATACTTTATAATTATGTATGAAATACATTTGTATCCTGATTGCGAGAGGGTCCTAACATAATTCTCGCTAGAAAACCATGAACTTAAAGATCACCGCATCTAGCCTCCTCATTTCACATCCTGGGATGCCAAGACCCAAAAGCGTAAATGAATCATGGGCCTCTGAGATTTGCTCCTCACTGGTGGCATGCTTAAAGCACAAAATAGCACCATGGTTCCAGGCAAAAAGTCCCACCTGATGCTTCTTTTTCTAGGCGGTCTTAGATAGAGTTTAAGGCTTACTTTTCAAGATAATCTGCACTTTTATGAGCTGCTGAAACTTCAGCAGGAAAGCACTCATTTAGAAAGGAGTGTCTCCCTGTATTTGCGCTGGAGCTGTCAGAACATAACGCTGGTGGAAAGAAATATTAAGGCGATCTCGGATTTTTCCTTTATTTACACGTTCAAATATTGTTGAGCTCCCAGCTCTGCAGAACAATTCTACATTAGGATTTATTCTAAGTTACCACATGGAAAAAACTTATGTTTGAAAGACAGAAGAATGTTTGTACACAGAAATGTAAAGACATGGCCCTAATCCTAAGGAAAGCTTACATTCCTTGGGGGGAGAGCCCACTGAAAATCAGGAACATGCTAGCACAGCAGCAGCTATGTAAGCAGTGTACTGCATGACAGAGGATAACTTCAGGGAAATTGATCCACACAGGCTCGAATCACTGAGGAAGATTTCATGGTTCGTGAGTGCGATGGGAATTAGATCTTACTAGAAATGGAATTTCTATCAACAGGTAAAGGCAGTCAAGTTAACAACGATTAGCTTGTTGAGCACTGAGACGCCAGTACCTGTCGTTAAGTACTTCAGAGATCCTTCCTTCTCACCACCCTGAGGTGGGTACTACCGTTATTTCCATTTTGCGCACGAGCGAGGAAACTGAAGCACAGCTTGCTGCTCGCCCAAGTCGACTGAGCTACTATAGGAAGAGGAAAGGGACGGACACATGGAGACACTGCTTGCTGTGGGGTGCAGGAGGCTGACGAGGCCCGGGTGTTCACGCAATCGCGCAATCACCCGTTCGTCCATCCGTTCAAATGGCCTGCGGCAGCGCTCAGCCTTTGGTTTTCTCTTTCATTTCCCCAATTGTCCAGGGTGCTTTCCTTCACTGCCACGGCACTGCCCTCTCCAGTTCTAACGTCTCTTCTGCATTCCGAACCATTTCCCAGTTCTCTATTAGATAAACCCACCTGGGTATCACGCAGACACTTCAAATTTTAGATCTCAAAACCCAACTAGATATTCTTCCTCCTTTCCTCACAAAACCTGCTTATTTGACCTTACTTCCTATCTCAGTAAGTGGGACCACAGCTATCCTGTAATCTACGTTGTTAGCCTACCTTGACGATCCCCCCTTCTGTTCACATTCTCTTTCCCAATTAGTCACCAAAGTCATGGGACTTCTATGTCAAATCTCACGAAGGTTCGCCAGCCAGAGCAGCCCGGAAGAGCTACAGAAGTCGGGATGCCCAAGCAAACCTTGAAGATGAGCCCGTCACGGGTGACAGCCGTCTCTACTTACCACAGGCCTGGCTACGTGATCCTCCTCTCTGTGCTCCATTTGCCCAGCACACACAGGCATTAACATACGGCACCTTCTCATACAGGTGATTTCCACAGCTCTTAAACCTGCTAATAGCAACAAATGTGAAGCTTTGGTTTTCCACCCTCAGCATGAGAATCACCTAGTGATCCTAAGAGTTCAGATACCAGGGCTCCACCCCTGAAGATTCTGCATGTGGGGGGGCCCTCACACCGTGTGTTTGAACTCAGTGAGGTTGAGAACTTCCTAACCTCAAAGCACTTCCACATGCCTATCATTTAATGTCTACACCTGAGAAAGTTATTTTAATATTACAGTTGGAGAAACAAGCTTGGCGTTGAATTTACCCAACATCATGGGTAAATGACAGAGCCGGGCCTCAGACCCAATCACTTGAAATAATCCACTCCACTGAATAAACTAGAAAGTCTGAAAAGCTGCTAAATAGAATGCTCCACACATTTGAATAAACCCAAAAAGGATTATTTTGACTTGTTTTGAAAGTTCATACTATCCCCATTATAGAACCAAGGACTTTTGCAGCATTTTGTTATAAAATCATGGCAGATCCTAGAATATTAGGTTATTAAGTATGAAATGTCTAATTTCCTGAAGTACTAAGTTTAACAGTTGGTACCTCTTTGACATTTCACGTTGACAGTTATTTTGAGACAGAGTCTCACTCTGTTGCCCGGGCTGGAGTGGCGTGGACTACAGGCGTGCGCCACCATGCCCAGATAATCAATCAATTTCTTTCTATTTTTCGGTAGAGACCAGAGCAGCATTGTGTTTTTAATTTCAAATTCCATTGTTCATTGCTTGTATACAGAAAAGTGATTAGATTTTGCCTCTTGACTTTGTATCCTGCAATTTCGTTGTAACTGCTTATTAGTTCCAGGAGTTTTCTGAGTTGATTCCCTTAGATTTTCTACACAGACTATCATGTCATCTAAGAACAAAGAACAGTTTTACTTATTCCTTCCCAATCTGTATCCCTTCTGGTTCCTTCTGTCTCACTGCATTAGCTAGGACTTCCAGTACAACACTGAAACGGAATGGTGAGAAGGCACATCCTTGCCACGTTTCCAGTCTTAGCAGGAAAGCGCCTCCTTCTTACCACTAAGTAGCTGTAGCTTTTTTGTAGATATTCTTTTCACACTGAGGAAGTCCCTCCACTCCTACTTGTTTCCTGAGATATCTGTTACTATTCAGTGTTTTATCTGCATGTCTTTGCATGATTTTGTTGGCAGTAGGAATGTTATTCTACTCATTTTTTCTTGTAACTTTTGGGATTTGAATTATTTTTTTGGTTATTTTTATAAGGGGTTAATGATTCTGTACTTTTAGAAAGGAGGCATGATTTATGACAGTTTTTCTATTTCATGGCTGTATTCTCTTTTTTGGTGTGTAAAATATTGAAATACAGACAGTGCAAACTGTAGCTGTTTAAATCTAGCACAGAATATGCTTGTAACTCTATGACCCATTGCTTCTCTGAGGAGTTAAAGAATAAGTTATTTAATATCCTAATACTGTTTCTGTAAGGATAATACATTCTGGATTTTATGTGACAATCCTAATTTTCTTCTCTCTCAAAACACTGTAATGCCCCTGGCACACTCTCCCACCTCTATCTTGAGAATCCTGTTCAGTTTGGATTCTGTAAGGAGTTTCAGCATGGAGCTACTCAGGAGGCTGAGGCAGGAAGATCGCTGGAGCCCAGGAATTTGAGGCGACAGTGAGCTAAGATTGCACCAGTGCACTCCAGCCAGGGTGACAGAGCGAGACCCTGTCTGTAAACAAAAACACAAACAACCAACCACAAATTAGACCATGTCCCTTCTGTTTCATACCCCACAATGACTCCCCCGCTGTGCTTGCAGAATGCAGATTCTTACCAAACCTGCAAGGTTCTATCTGCATCAGGGACCAGCAAATTACAGCCTGCAGGCCAAATCCAACATGCCACTTGTTTCTGTAAATAAATTTCTACTGGAACATAGCCACATGCCGTCTATGGCTGTTTCTGTAGTGCAGCGGAAGAGTTGATAGTTATAACAAAGACCATATGGCTTGCAATGCCTTCATAGAGCTCGCTAACCCTCCTCTGTATCATCTGACCCGTCTCCCTCTCTTACAGCATCTTCTAGCCCCTTCCGAGGTCCCACCCATTCACTACATCTCAGCCAAGCCTTTTCTATTTCTACCTCAGTTTGCACTGCCCAGGAATGACCTTCACTTGTCCTAGGATTGCCTTCGTACCGCTGAGGTCTCAGCTTACACGTCCACTCCCCAGAGACTTTTCCTAACCAACCTGGCATGGCCCCTTCAGCCACCCTGGTCACGTATCTGCTAGCAAACAAGTAACATGACTATCTGAAATCATGTACTAGTTTAGGTCTCTCTCCCCTACTAGAATGTAAACTCCAAGACAGAAGGGACCTCACGCTGCCCACTCACAACCACCATTCTAATCGGCATAATAAGCCCAACATCAAAAACAATGCCTGCCATTGTTTTTGAATAAAAAGACCAATAACAGTTGCTGCATGAATGAGACCAAGGCCAGTTTTTAACATTTAATTCCATTGTTGCAGACTTGCCTCAACACGTGCCTGACCTCAATCATAAAAGGCTGAAGGAAGCTTAATCAGGGTTCTTGGCCCCATTTATAGGCCAAAAAAAAAAAAAAAAAAAAAAACCCACCACCAAGAGCACACTCTCCTGAATGTGGGTCCACCATGCCCTTCTCAGGTAAGGACAGCATTAAGAAAACCAGGCAAGGTAAGGTCACAGAATTGGACAAAGTAGTTCTCGACTTTATGATTATTATGGTTAAGAATTTTATTATCAAAATTATTACATCTCTTGTGAAAGTTCAAATGTTACAGCAAGGTGTAAACACTCCACTTGAGAAAGAAGTGATACTTCTTCCCTTCCAAGAGTTCCCCCCACCCCCCGCCCCCGCCCCCCGAGGTCTGGTCTTGACAGCACCCTGCCCACACAGGGGCTGGGGGCTCTGCACGTGCCAGGCAGGGTGAGGGCTGCCTGCCCGTGGGCTTCTCCCCCAGGTTGAGAGCCAAGGGGAGAATGCAAACCCCAGCCCAAATGGAGACATTTACATCCATTTTATATAATATACAAAGAAACCAGCATCCCAGGCAACATGATTTCCACTCCCAAGGCTCTCCCAGACTGAAGGGTTTGTCGGGGAAACGACGAAAAGAAAAGTACTCTGCTGAGGTCTCAGCATTAAAAAAAAATCTCCCCTCATTTGAGCAAACACCTGATTTCAGTTTTGAAAAGTGAAATTTTGTAACAGTCACACACAAAGAGAGAAGACTGTGCATATGATAGTTGTAGGACAGGGTGGAAAAGAAGGGGAGGCAAGAGGCTGGAGGAAAAAATGGAGGAGAAAACAAATTGGAGGTAAGGAAGGAGGGAGACTCACAGTATTATCTTGTCCAAAAGAAAAGAAGGTCCACTGCAGCACCAGGGATTACACCTGTCATATACTCACTACCCTACCATGGTTATAACTGAATACAAAATTAGATAAATAAAAACACGCCAGATATTACAGTAAACAAGTGAAAGAAATAAGCTGGCAACCGTATGGAATTTAAAAAGATTGTGTACCCAACCTGGGTGGGGGCCAGGGCCCTCCAGGGGTGTACAACAGGCACAATGCACTGATGGGGAGAAGCCAGTCTGCTCTCGTCTCTCTTCCAGAACAGTGTCAGGGGTGTGGGCGGCTCGGCAACTCTCGCCAGGCCCACTCGCACGTAAGCACCCCCAGAGAACCGTGGGGCGGGCCCACACACAATCACAGTCCTGTCGGTGCCACTCCACAAACCCACCTTCCCGCTCCTGCCCTGCAGTCACGAGTGCGTGCTCCCCGATCAGGGAGGCGGTCCTGCTCACGGATCAGCAACTCTTGATTAACTGGGTGTAGAACATCATCCGAAGCATTCCCAAACCACTCAGTATCCTTCCTAATCAAACTTATTGCCAAAAGCTGGTAAGTAAGCAAGGCAGTTGGCCTATCCCACTTCTCTTTCCTCGTTTGTCTACTTCATGCATCACTGAGCTGTGAAGTATCTTGGGAAGGAGGAGTATGATGGTCACAGCGGGGGGACAGTCTGCTCCCGGATCATCAAAAACTGACCGTGAGCTCCTTCTTCAAAGAGCCAGGCAGCCCTCAGCCAGAGCACGCTCCACGCTTTACTATCCCTGTGTGATTCTTGGTGGTTTTAAGACAAAGGTAGGGAGTATTTTTGGTGGAAACACCTTGGCCAGAGATCTGCTTTTGGAATGGTTCTTAGGGTGAACATTTAGATACCTACCTTTCTTCTTAAGTGCGTAAACCCCCACTACTACTCAGATGGCTTGGGGCTTCGAAATTGGCTCTTTTAATTTTTTTTCCTTTGAAAAGAAAACTTTTATTTCTTTAAAATTTAAAAAGATGTCCTCACTGCACAAGTGACTACAGGCTACAGGCAAGGATGGGAGACGGAGGCTTCCACAACTCATTGCACTTAGAACCATCACTAACCGAAACACCATTTGCTTGTCAACAATGTACCCTTAACAGCAGGGAGAAACTTCTTTATAGTCTCTGCTTCAGACAAGATTTACAGCTTTCTCCAAGGCCAGAGGACAAGCTCGACCACGAGTCTTGCTTCTTGTCCACCAGACCCGATCCTCTGGCACCTTGCACCCCTTCCCCAGCAGTATGCTCGGCCGAGGTTCCAGAGGCAGCTGGAAGGAAGCAGCTGTGGGCTCGCTCAGTTCTGTGTGCCCACGTCCAAAGCCCTAGGAAAGTCCTGTCTGAGTCTTGACTCCCGACCCTTGCAGCGGCTGGAGTCGGTACTGGTGCACGGTCCCACCCCCTCGGTGTGGGTAGTGCTGTGAACTGGAAACCGCAGATACCCTGGAGGTCTGGTAGGCAGAGGCCTGCCCAGCGCTGGGCAGACTGATAGTCCGTAAGTCTGATGGCAATGACGACCGAGAGTTCTGAGGAAAGGAGGTGGAACTCAGAGTTCCTGTGCTGGACTGAGAAACTGAGTCTGAGGTTGGCGAGTCTGAGGGTCCCTGCAGGGTCGGGCTAGCGGCACTAGAAGGGCAGCTTCTCCGTGGAAGACTGCTGCCAGTGCTGTTTCCAGAATGTGGCTGGCTGCTATAATACCCTGGCGTCCCCGCAAATGGGGCCAGCGAGTCCGTGGACACAGGGTGGGCAGGGCTGGAATAGGACGTGGAGGAGAGGGACGACTCCGAAGAACTGTGAGAGGGGGCGTTTCCAGGCCTCAGTGCAGCAGTCCGGTAACTGCATCCTGGAGACTGGGTGGGGTGTCCTCTGAAGGGGGGGGAGCTCTGCTGAAGGAGGCTCTGCGACTCTGTCCGTGGACTGTCACACTGCAGGAGCTGGGAGAGTCGGGAGGAAAAGCATAAGCAGGTGAACAAGTCCCTTCAATGGCTTGGGAATATTTACAACACCCTACTTTAAAAACTTCTTCATCTTTTTAACCATTTGTTCTTCTGAGGATACCAAAGGCAGTAAAATGGCTGTCTTTGATAATCTTATTTATTTTCCAGCATAATTTATTACCTGAGGGTGAGAAGATGATGATTTGTTTCCAAGGCTGCTGAAACTATATGCAAAGACAGCATCTCAACTGCAAAGAATGGCCAGGATCACAAAGCATTTGGAACCCGGAGCACACGCTAAGCCCAGAGACTGGCAATCTCTCATCTCACCTGGTAGCTGTATCGGGAAGGGCTGTAAACGGCTGCTCCTTTAGAGAGTGCTGAGCTCAGCGTCTCGGGGCCCTCTGAGTCTGCAGCGTCTGGAAGGTAATGTAAAAAAATCAACTTGGCTTTTTAGAATAAGTGAAAAATAGCCACTGTTCATTCAAATCGCCAATGCCATCACCAACCCATGCCGCTCTCTTTGTGACAAATCGGGTGAGTGCAGCATGCCAGAAGAGCAAAAGGAGTGGTTAATTATGGGCTATGTTTTAAATGCCTGATCTGCTTCCCGTCTCCTTCTTTCTCTTCATCCTTCATCGAGGTGGATTTCCAGGACTTTGGAGAGATGAGAGTTACAGAAAGGTATCCCTTGGGAAAAAAGAGCAGACAGAGAGCAAGCAATGCTAGATCTTACAAATGCTGTAGCCCAAAAGAGCAAGACTGGGCTGGAACCTAGCACAGATCAGAGCCCTGTGCATCAGAAACTGCCTCATCTTGTCCCAGCATTTGGTGCGAACTGTGTAGAGCCTGGCTCGCACGTCCCTGAACCTGGCTGGCAGCAGGAAGCCATGGGCTCACCTGAGTCTTTCTCTGCGATGTTGCTCTCCCGAGTGGGAGAGGGCTCTCCTTTCTGGGCCACCCTCACACTGCTGCGGAGGACCTTCGGGATGCTTCCCCCTTCTCGGAGTCGTTCCACTGACGTGGGAACCATCCTGGAAAGGTGACAGGGTGCAAGTTTAAGCCACAGGACTTAAGAGTTAAGAGTCTGATATTCTCTTACAACAGCCTCTTAAACATTACTTTCTTTCTTTAGGACCAATTTAAAACAAGGTATTTCCTCTGCCTCAAAATATGTTGGGTGCAAAAGAAAAAAGAAGAAACACTTAAAAAACAAATCAAGGAAAATGTGGATTGTGGATGTTAACTTCTTTTAACTCCCATTCTGAAATGCTAACTTTTCTCCTCTGTGAAATCATGTGCCCGACACACTGAAGTTCGATAAGGGTTTCACAGATGAATGAGTATCATTCGAGCCATGTCTCTTCTTTCCCAGACCCATCTCCTCAGTTCATGATCCCTGAACTCCGGTACTTCATTTTCTACTTCACGCATTTAATCCTCAGTACTCGCCACCAGCATTATTTATTTTTTTGTTTGTGGTCTTCCCTAAACCATTCACGTTCTTTCAGAATGCCTTATTGTGCCGTATATGTTAGCTGTGTGGAATAGAGACATTCGTTAATTCAACTGGAACTCGGCTGAACTCTTGACTTACCTTTCACGCAAAATGAGAAAACAGAAGAGGCAGCGTTAATGCCCACCGAATAGCACAGCTTCTGCGCGCCCAGCTATGCTGTCCGGAGGGCTGCTCCACAGGCTCGTGGCAAAGCTGCACTCGTGCAAGCTGGGAGGCTGCGGCTGGCACTGCTGCATCAGCCGGGCGGACAGATGGCACTGTTGGCTGGCTCTCTCAGATACAGTTTTCTCATATATTTTAGGTAGAACTGGGAATGATCCTAGATATATGCTTCTTTTCTGAGTTTAATTATAAACTTACCACCTACTGCTGATACTCTCTTGAGGTCTGCAGTGAGATGAAGAAGTGCCTCTGGAATCCGACGGGCTTGCCGCCTCCAAATGGGACAGAGAGGAATGAGACGGGGAGAATTTCTTGTGCGGGGAGGATGGAGTCCAGGCTGAGGACCCCTGTGCACCGTGGGCGCTGGCGTCAGAAACAGAGTTACTGCAGCCCTGCCCGGCTCCCGAAGACTTGCTTTTGCTCTGTGCAGAGTCACCTCCCCCACCGGCAGAATTTTCCTTGGCTTCTTGTTTCCGTTTTCGGTATTCCAGCAGGGATACCTAAAAAGGAAAAAAGAAACAGTACTATAGCTAGATATCATTGGTGGATCACTAGCAATGGGGAAAGGAGGAAAGATGGAACCTCAGTAAGCCACTAGACGAGCCATGCAAACAGAGTAGGCACCAGGCGTGATAACTTTTTCCAGGGGTGACAGAGATCTGAGCACAACTACATGTTTAAGCCTGCCAGAGATCGGTAAGAGGAAGAGAATAAGCTAGGAGGTGACATTTTTGAAGCATGGTGTTCACCAAGTAGAACACCACCTTTTTTTGGCCTTCAGAAAAACCTGTAAGGTCACCATTACCTAGTAACAAAAGTGTGCTATCATAGTGATTTGCACCAATCGGAGCACCTAGAAAAGAGAGTGGAGAATCAGAAGCTTGTGTAGTTTGAAAAAGCCACCCAGGCGATTCTGACGGCTCTTTTGTACTCCCCAGCAATCTCCAGAGTTGGCTTTTTATTTTATTTTATTATTTTTTTTGAGACAGAGTCTCACTTGGTTGCCAGGGCTAGAGTGCCGTGGCGTCAGCCTAGCTCACAGCAACCTCAAACTCCTGGGCTCAAGCAATCCTCCTGCCTCAGCCTCCCGGGTAGCTAGGACTACAGGCATGCGCCACCATGCCCGGCTAATTTTTTCTATATATATATATTTTTTAGTTGGCCAATTAATTTCTTTCTATTTATAGTAGAGACAGGGTCTCGCTCTTGCTCAGGCTGGTTTCAAACTCCTGACCTTGAGTGATCTGCCTGCCTCGGCCTCCCAGAGCGCTAGGATTACAGGTGTGAGCCACTGCGCCTGGCCCAGAGTTGGCTTTTTAAAAAAGGGAGAAGAAAAAAAGAAAAAGCCAATGCTCCAAAGTTCTTAAATATGTTCAACTGTTCAACATACACATAGGGATTTGTTACTGTCTTACACATAGGGAAACATAAAAGGAGTAGAAATTATTTCCAGTTTATACCTTAGCCAGTTAGCTCTAGGAAACCTACACTTGTTAACTTCTCTCCAGGCTCCTTTCATCTGCCTAACCCTAATCCTTCACAACAGACCCCTTCCCGCCCCCCTGCATGCCCCTCTTTGCTGTTACAGCACGCCGCACTTACACTGGCTGCAGAACCTTTTATAGTGTCTTGTGTGTTCCCTGACAGAACTCTAAGTTCTCTGAGGGCCAAGACCAAGTATGTTTGGGTTTTTTATCTTTAATATCCAGCATAGAACTTGGCATACTTCAGGTGCCCAATAGATTTCAGAAATGTTCCATGATTTCTATCACTTTTGTGAGTAATAAAGAAAACCAGAAATCCAAGACTGTTTCCATGTTTGTTTTATTCCCCAGCCAGCAGGGGAGTTGTTACACACTCCTCAGTGCAGCAGTCCCCAACCTTTTTGGCACCAAGGACCAGTTTCATGGAAGTCAACTTATCCATGGATGGTGGTGGGGGTAGGGGAGGGATGGGTTTGGGATGATTCAAGAGCTTTATATTTACTGTGCAGTCAAACCTCTCTGCTAGTGATAATCCGTATTTGCAGCCGCTCCCCAGTGCTGATATCACCGCATAAGCTCCACCTCCTCATCAGGGGTGGCATTAGATTCTCATAGGGCACCAACTCTATTGCTCACCTCCTGCCGGGCGGCATCCAGTGCTGGTCTGCCGCCCAGGGGCTGGGGACCACACCCCTAGTGGATTCCGACTTCCATTGCCACCATGCTGCTCATGTTTGTTTCTGATAGTTCAGTGCTATTCATGCAACAGTCTCTGAAACCCATTACTATCTTATTCTAAAGTATCTGCCAGTGTTTTCTCCTTTTTCTATCCCCTTGGGGCTCTCAATTATATGTCTAGTGAATTATTTGGTTAACGGTCTTCAAAAGGGGGTCTGTGTAACACCAAACACTTACCTTTTTCCTCTGCGGTGGGTTCTGGGGGGCAGATGGGACTCCCTCACAGGCCCTTTCGCCACCAGGTGACATGGATCCACGAGAGAGGTCTTTCATAAAGCCATGTTCATATCTGCTAGAAAACCCTTCTGCAGGAGAACAATATCCCCCGTCCAGATGCAAAGGCTTCCTGTCTCCCACCAGAGGAGACCCTCGATATAATCCATCTGCTCGAGGCATAGCATTCAAAGGGGAGTAGGCATACATCAAGTTGAACTCTGTTCGAAATGCCTGGTCTGAGTTTCTCACAAGGGTCTGGTGTCCGTCTCCACTCCTGCCTGGGAAGCCAGTCTCAGAAGTGGGCCCAATGGAGGGATGAGGAGCCAGGTCGGAATGGCCTGAGTTGAGCAAGGAAGGTCTATCAGCACAGCTGTTAGTGTTGGAGTCAAGGTATCCTACTTTTGTCAAATCCAGGTCTTTCCGGTGACAAAGCTGAAAGAATAAAAATCAACGGAGACATGGGGTGGGGGAGACAGGAAAAAGTCAAAGGGAAGAAGGAGGGGAGGTGCGAGGGACACAGGTGGACAGAGAAAGATAAGAGGGGTGTAGAAGAGAGAAAGCCATTACCATCTGTAGGAGCCCCACATCCCACAAGCGTACACAGGCCAGATTACTAAAGAATCCCGGCCTTTCCCAAATTGCTTTCAAGTCTTTCCAGATGGGAATACTGGGAACATTAGAATTAGGTAATTGGCCAAATGTGACTACTTTGTCTGCTTAGCCTTTCATCAGGTTTGCTGAGTCACTCTGCACTACACTAAGGGACAAGTGGTATATTTGGGATTTACTTGAGCCCCATGAACACTACGGAGGTGAGACTGGTGTTTTAAGACAACTGGCTCCTGGTGTGATTCATTTCTAAATTAATATTGATGGAAGGTGGGGAAGGGGAAAGGGGGGAAGAAAGGAGAAGGCAGACGGAAAGGCAAGTATTTAAGTTACTGGTTCAGTAAACGAGGATGGCATTAAAGACATCAACCAACCAGTTCTTCACTCACTTTCACTGTTAAGTAGGTGTGTTTCTCATATAAGTGTCTGGACACTCAATTCTTTCTTTATCCTCTAATGTATGTCAACAAATCACAAGACCACTAATGCTCATCACTGCAGAGATTCTGAAATGCTGAAATGCATCAGAAATAAGCCCCACCCACCCCACCTACTATTTGGTTATCATAAGTTCCTAAGATTTAAGTTTCCAAGATTTTCCATCACTAGGTCAACTATAGCCAATTCTCTACAAAGAATGGTACCAGAAACCCAGATACCACACCACGTCAGTCTCCAAATTATGCTATCTTAGAATCTTTAACAACTGAGGACAATAAACTTTACTTTCCTAACAAGATAGTCAAAATACCTAAAAAATCTCTAGTACACTAGTGCAATACAACCTTTTTCAGTTTCACACTGACCCATTAAAATCCTACTGATTCAGAATGTGGTACACTATCACTAGGTTTAGCCCTAATTTTTTATTGGAAAGGGTTGGGGTTAAAGTTCAGTTAAACATTTCTAAGAGACTAAAACTTCGTCTTTAGGAGAAAAAAGGTCCCACGTAGATTCACAGAGTTAATCACCACATTTGTGAAAAGCTAGTAACAGAAACTCTAGCACTAAAATTTGAATCTGACATCTCCATAGCAGTCGAGTTTCTGGGAAAAGCACTCGACTGACACCCTAAGAGATATCACTTGTACAGTACCATATCCCAACCAGTGTCAAATGGTGGCCTGTGACATAGGGCCAAGGACAGACGCAGTTTCCTTGTGCACCCAGTAAGAAGCTACAGAGAAAATGTAGGAACGCTGACAGACAGAATGACTTTCTCCTCCTAAAGAAGCGGCTCAATCTATCAACCAAAGCCCCAAACTTTTGGTTATACGAAGTTGTCAGATTAACCCTAGAAAAAGGCGTAAGTCACTGCCCAACTCTTCCAACACAAGCGGTTCCTTTTTCAACCCAAGGTAACAGATATCAAAAGACAGCTCATACCAACTTTTGATGCAAAAGTCCTAATTTGTTAACAAACAGACCCTATTTATTATTCTTTAACAAGGCTCCTACTACATATTCAGCATCTTTTACCCTTAACTTCTGGATTCTATTCTTTAACAGCAGCCACCCCCTCCCCCCAACAACAAAAACCAACCCCACGTACACACACACACACACACCCCCGTTACTTCATCTTCCTCCATCTACACTGACAGTCCTGCGAAGTCAGTCATACGGGAAGACTCACTCAACTTACTGTGACTGAGTGGCCACCCTCCAGCCCATCACCCACTCACCTGGATCCCCGGCCCTCCCCATACACTCAGCAACACACGCATACACACTCACTCGCAGCCTCCAAGTGTGATTGAGATGGTGTGATAACTACCTCGGGTGACAGGGACTCGGGCCTATGCGCAGGGGAACTCTCAGGGGAGGATATGTTCTAGAGGAGGGAAAAGCATCTTGTTATTCATCTACTCGAAGTCAAGAAGCAAAACAAAACAAACAAAAAATAAAAGCAAGCATAGATGTTAGCCACAACTTTTTCCGGGGGCAGGGAATGGGGTCCAAGAATGCATAGGGGGAACGTTTAACTGCGGAACTCATCTCAATGAGTTAACAGAATGACTTGTTAAAATGCTTCCTGGTGTCTTTGAAAGCATTTAAGGATAAATTGGTTATAATGTTTCATGCTATAAGTAAACATCTCAAGCACATATCAAGAGCTAGATTGGTGAAATTTTACGGTGTTACACTTTTTTGTGTTTTAGATGGAAGTACAGCAATCTACAGCATTTGTTACTGAGGGGCAACCTACCCTATTCTTCCTTGGAGGAGCCTTATTCCTTCGCCCTACACCTCCTTCTGGCTGCCACATTCCCTTATTCTCTCACGTGCCTCAGGCCTACCCGAGCTGTCCAGGGAGAATTCTTAGCATGCTGGGGCTGACGAGGCCAGGGAGATGGCCAATTCCTACTGAATGACAGTTGTAAGAAATGGGATTGATGGAACCCTAGCTCACAGGCTAGATTTGGTTCTTGGAATAATCTCATTGGACTTGAGCAGCCCTATCAATATCTCTTGGTTAAAATTCACTGTACTTTTGGGAGCACAGCAAGGAAAGCACGTACGCGTACACTGTAAGTCCCTCGTCCCGCGCAGGGGAGGACTTTCACCGAGGTAGCACTCCCATAACAAACAGGGACTAAGCAGCGAGCTCTTGATGGAAAGATGTCGCTGAACACAAGTGGAGAGAGTGGTGGTGGCGGTGTGGTGAGGACCCAGGGCTGAGGTAAGGGGACGGTTCCTAGTGTAGTGGACTTTGGACAGCGGTGGCCTGGTGGCAGGTCTCTGCTGTGCTGGGGGGAATGAGGCTGCTTCAGCACAGCAGGCTTAGCTGTGAATGAATGTCATCTGACGGGGGCAGGTGGCCTATGTGGGTGGGCGCATGTGTGAGACCGAGAGTGGAGTGTGGCTCTCAGGGCAGGAAAGAAGGGGAGGGCCACTCTGGCGGTAGGGAGAGGCTAAACTCACCTTGCCCTTCTAATGTTGCTTTCACTCCTCTTTCTAGATGCTTTCTTCTAAATTTTATTCTCTTCCACTGCTTACCTCACATTCTTCTTGAATGCTTTTATCCTTTTCAAAATTATAATTTCCTAAGCTAAGCCGGTCTTTACTTATGACACTTTTTTTTTTTTTTTTTACATTTTTCTATCTGTCATAGTCTTTGATAGAAAAAGACTCCCTACCTCTCTGGACTAGAACACAGGAAAGAGTATATAGCCATTACAATGGTGATAAAAATGGGTCAGGGTGGTGAGTTTGTTTTTTCATGGAGAAGAAAGGCTAAATTTCCTTAGTTTAATCCTAAGTTTATAAAGTGAAACCGCACACTGGACCTTTTGTTACTTAATCAAATACTTTCTTTCCCTCATGGTACTCTAACATTATGCTTACACTATGCGTCATTAAAATGGTCACTGATTTAAAAAAAAAAAAAATGAAAATACCTTGTATTGGCACAGTGCTTCGGAGGTATCCAAGATGCTAAAAGGGACAGGGAATGCACTGAGTGCTAAATCTGCTTGTTTGAGAAGGTTATGTAACCTTCTAATTTTCATGATTTCGCATTTATAATAAAACCTACACTGAAGTAGGAAACTCTATTGTTAAGATCTCTTGCCCTCCAGTGAGAATTCCTCTCACATCTTACTATAAAGCTCTAGTTGTTAACTGAAAAGCCAACTGCAAATAGACAAAGTAAAGTTAGAAAGGCCTGAATAAGCTGCTTTATTATCTTGCCCCAAAGAACTAGGTAAAGAGTAACTTCCCTAGAAAAATCAAACCTAACTGGGTTCCTCCCGCCTCCACCCAGAAAGAGGTTTACTGTAAGTCAATATGGTCTAGAGTTAGCTACAGAATATAGCTCCACTTTCAACATTGCTAGCTACCTCTTCCTGGGTTACTCATATGAAAATCCAGGTATTTTTTAATCCTCACACTCTCATAAACACCAAATTGGGAAGATGAGATTGATTAGAACATTTTCCTTTCTCAAAATACACATCTGGAGAAGTACAAGCTGGGGCAGAGTTGAGTGTTTAGTGGTTAGAATAAATTCTTCTGAGCAGGAAGATAGAGTATCCATTTAATTTAATTACAATTCAAAGGAACATGCAATACATGAGTTTTTTAAATATTCAAACCTGCTGTCACCCAAAGCTGAATACTAAAGGGATTCAGAAATACTTTTTGAAAGAGTTGAGGCAGATACTTGTAAATTAATTCAAAGAGTGAATGTCATACTTTGTCTCTTATAAAATGCATGTTGCTAGCTTCTTGTCTACTTCTTATTCCTAACACATTATAACAAGGAGGGAAAGTAGCCTGGAGTAGAAAAAAACCTGCATTCACCATAAGCCATAACCCAATGCATTCTAAATCTCTGTCCACTGAGGCTATGCTGAGAATACCAAACCACCTGGGACAGACATGTCACTTATTCCAAGGCCTCGAAACACGAGACACGATCAATCAGCACAATCTGAGTTCTTAGTCTGGTGTTACTAACAGTTATCACTGGGAGCTACAGGTCTGTTTTGACCAAGGTGTACAGTAAAGACAAAGATGGAGTTCGAGCATGCTTACTACCTAGAATTATGGAGACTGGCGGATTACATGCAAAGATAGAGGAATGGGTCTGTGGCAGCACTGTTCCTATTCTGGACGTACAGGAGCTGCCAAGATGAGAGGCTATGAGATAACAGGCCACACTGACCCTGAAGTTTCCCATTCTCCTGCTGAGATGGAGGTGGAAGATAGTAAAGAAACATTTGGAATGGTATTATATTTGAAATGAGGAGATGCGAATGATGGTTTTCATGTCCAGCACTCCCAACCACCAAGCCCAAATCACCTCAAACTGCAGAGGAGTGTTGCAGCGACTAGCAGTAGTAAGAGATGTGACTGGTGAAAACATGAGACTGTATCCATTCTGACAGTCCTCTTCTCCTGGGTGAGACGGGCCAGGTGTGGCCAGCTGGGGGCTCTTTGAGCCTGAACTGGGAGGGGGTGGCGTGACTGGAGACAGAGGGCGAAGTAACTTGGTGACATTCTGTTCCATCAGATATCGAGACTTCCATTTCTTTAATGGGCTCAACAAGTCTGCGAAATACAAAGCTTGGATGAGAATTTGAAACCACAGCTTAATGGGAGGCTCTGTACTAAACCCACTAATCTCTCACCTACAATGGCTCTTAACTCCTCTTTGGCCTCATCCTGTTAAATTATGTCCTCTAATCAAAACAAAAACCCAAAGAAATTCTTTAATTACCACAGTTAAAATAATTCTCAAAATACTCTATCTGGAGAAACTCCAGATGAATCTAATAATTCTAGTGACTATCCCTGGAGTTATTAATTTAATCTCTTTCAGTGTAAAATATAAATTTTTTTTTTCACCCTACATGAACTTTGACTAATATAAATTTCTTTTACATAGAGTCTCCAAGAATCTTAGATCTTTGTTACTTCATTAAAATCACCCTCTACTTAATTGCCACATCACCAGCTAAAGCTACTGGGATGCTAAATCCCCTTAATCTTCTTATATATTTGTGCTCCTTTGCAGCAGCTCTTTCTATAATGTCCTTACAGTACACAATTCCCTGATCTGTACTAGCTCCTGGCATTAGAGTGCTGAAAAGTGTGAAATAATTTTTATAAAAAATTCTCCCAACCATTTAAAAAAAATCCTAGGCTGGTAACTCCTCTTCTGATTAGAATAATCCTACCTTCTATACTTCTTAGATTCACTTAAAAAACAAAACAAAACAAGTTACTACACTATATTTTAGTGACCATTCAAACCAAAGTACCTATCTCACTTGATTCTCAGAGGAAGAATATGCTTTTATTCACTTACAGTTAAAAATGACATTTATTGGCCGGGCGCGGTGGCTCACGCCTGTAATCCTAGCTCTCTGGGAGGCCGAGGTGGGCGGATTGCTCGAGCTCAGGAGTTCGAAACCAGCCTGAGCAAGAGCGAGACCCCATCTCTACTATAAATAGAAACCAATTAAT
>CAUYPO010108071.1:0-22719 GCA_963574435.1 Cheirogaleus major | reverse complement strand
TCAGAATAGGTAACATATACATATATGTTTTCATTACGTTATTTTTAAATGCTCACAATTTTATTTTGATAAATGAAAAATTAGAAAAGTCATATCACAGCTGTCGGCTAAAGTTGCTGTGCGCGTTCATCTGTGGCTGTCGCCTATAGTCGACGCTGGGCCGTGCACCTTCATCTGTGGCTGTCAACTATAGTCGACACTGGTACCAAAGTGGTTAAACCCTTAGTGCTGGGCATCAGGATGAGGCCCGAGACCAGCTGCCCTACATTATGTTTATTTTAGGCCTTTGGGACCCAGATGTGAACTGTAGAGGAGTGAACTTCTGAGAAAATGGAGTCACCTCCATCTGTCCCCAAACTCACCCACATGAAGCCACCACCATGAGGATGAGCTTTAGGGCCCTGGACTGTGGATGCAGCCGCAAGAAGTAGCAGCTTTTATCAACGGGCAAATGCAGAAGACCTGGGTGGCATTCACGAGAGGGGTGGAGTGGTTTATCACAGAGGAAATAAGTCATCTTCTTAGGTTGAATGTCAGGGGAAAAAAGCCCCTGGAATTTATTTCAAACCCAGAGTCTTAGAAGGGAATTAAAAAGACTTTAGCAGGAACACACTGTCTCTACAAATAAGGTTTACCCCATGACTCAAGGGAGCATCGGATCAGCTTAAGAAACAAGTTGCAGTTTTTTCGGTCAGAACACTGGCTGTGGGAGAAGAAAAGAAAAAGGAAAAAATAAAATAAAAGTAAAAGACATACTGATTAAACTTGAGGGAGGAAAAGCTCACCTTAGGAGAAAAGTAGTTCTCAGAGGCCAAGCTACACAGATTTGGAAGGAAAAGCAGCTGTATTCCAAAGTAACAGCTTGTAACGCTGCCATCAGGGATGAGTGGCACATTTTAGCTATTACCAGATCAGAGCGGGTGAGGGACCGAGGGGATCCAATAGAGGAAGACAGGAGGACCGCAGAGAGCCGAGGGAAGGATGACCCGGGAACACCAAGGCTCAGGAAACTGTCGAGAGCCAGCGTTTCCATGCAGCAAGTGGCAAAGTAACAAGAGCAATGGGGAAAGTACTCTGGAGCGATCGGGACATGTAAGGGAGATGTAAGGACAGTGGCACTGATTTGGGAGCGGACGGCCAGGAAAGCCAGCACGAAACACTTCAGGAATTACTAAGTGAACGTCAACATCTGAAGGCAGGCACGGCCTACACAGTGAGAAAATGTGCCCGAGAAATGCACGAGATGAGGTGCGGTGATGGAGAAGATGACAGGACAAAGAGCAGGCAGGCAGGATGACACCAGATGGAGTCCTGGCCTGGGCTAGAAGCCGATCCTCTCAAACGATACCTCCTGGGTGGAATTACCTGGCTGGGGATGGAAGGGGGCAGGATTTGTTTAAACAGTGGAGAACCCCAAAGGGGGCCCTCCCTGTAAGGCAGAAACTGAGCTGGCTTAAAAGGAAAGAAGCCCTGGTTGGCAGAAAGAAACATTTCAGCTCATCTGTATGTGTTTCCTGAACATGATGAGCCTGGGCTGGTGCCTTGAGAATCCTGTGAGTCCTAATGACTGAGTAGGACTAAGTCAACATTGAAGAGTTGACTTATTTATTATTAGCTAGTGCAGTCTAAAAGCAGGACATAGGCTGAATCTGGCTGGGGATGGGGAGGGTCAGACTCCTTAATCCACCAATAGCCAAACCTGGGGCCAATTCATTTTGCTCTCTGATGTGGTTCACAAGGGGCTTTACTGAAGGCAGATTCAACGGAGTACTGTACCCTGGGCCAAAATTTCATTCCCTTTCCTATATCTACAATCCACTTATGTCCAGTCATGCAGTTCAATACAGAGATGAGTCAATGAACTTGAATGTCAGCCTAAATGTAGCTCAAATAACACAGTGCCAGCGGTATGTGTCTCAGATCTGAATATGAGCTACCTTCCATTCTTAAAGTCCAAGGAGAGTCATGGTGTCATGACTTTCTTTTTTAAAGTGCTAGGGGAAAAAACAAAGAAAAAAGATGCTACAGAGATCAAGTATGACCTCCAAAGCCTAAAATATTTACTGTCTGGCCCTTTACAGAAACAAACAAACAAACAATAAAATGCGGACATAAGAGAAAATATTTTCCTTCTCTCCACATCTCCAACTCAGCCCACTGGCTCTGTCCTCTCTTTGAGAAGTGCTGGGGAAAGAGCTTCAACCTTTTTGCCTCTCCTTCCCCTGGGAAAGGAATGGCTAAGGATTGGAGAGAAGTGCCATGTGTTGGGCCCTGTCCCACGTAATGAGAACTGGGGTAACACTGCCTCAAATGGAGGTTCAGCTGCTCTCCTGCCCTCTGTTTTCTATTACCCCCCCCCCCCGCTGTGCCCGGTGCACGGGTCCATAAGACTCCATGAGACGAGGGTCTGCCCTGCACAGTCAGCTCTCCCCACTGGCAAGGCCCCCAGTGCAGACTCCTGGGGAGGAGAGAGAAGAGAACCACGGTTTGGGCCCTGAGTCTAAGCTGAATTCTCCATGCAAGTCCCACCCAGGAGCCCCAGGGAGTACTTGCAAGCTCCTGGTCCATCAGTAAAGCTGATCTTAGGATTCTAAGTGGGTGGCTCATGGCTTTCTGCATTTGACCAGAACTTGGCTTGGTGGGCAGGCCCCATTCTCCAGTGGTTTTGTTCATGTGCCTGGGTCATTGAAGCTCTTGTATAAATTAGAGAGAAAATTGAGGGAACTCCTTGTGGAGAGGCCTTATCTTTCTCTTAGAGATCCACACCTTGCGATGAAGAACATCACAGTTAAGTACTTAAGGCTCTAGGGAGTCAGACACACTCGGGCTCAAGCACCAGCTTAGTCACTTACTAGCCATACCAATCTTTGGAAAATTCCTCTAACTTCTCTGTGACCCAGTTTTCTAATCTCTTAAATGGTATTAATAAAAGCACTTTAAGACCAGGGCTCTGCTAATATTTCCCTTTACCTGTCTTTCAGGGTCACCTGAAGGCGCTGCAGTGTGAGAGCAGCACCAGCAGTTGGACCATCTCATTTTACTTTAATGTACTTTAATGGATACATGCTTCGGGCTATAATTTACTGAAAACCCAATTTAAAATGGCATAAATAATAAAATGTTTTATTGTATCACATACCTAGTAGTCCAGAGGTTAGGCCAACCACTGCAGGGGTGGTTGATTCGGTGGCCATCAAGGGCCTCTATTATATTCATTTTTCTGTTTCGCCATCAATAATGCTGGCTTCTTGCTAGAGCCCATTCCCTTCCATGGTCAAACAACTGTGGGTGATAGCAAATGCTGCTGCTAGAGATCCTTCCTTCACTGTCCTATAGAGATGAAGGTCACTCTATGAACCTCCAATAGGGACTGGGGACATCTGGATGGATATGCATGAGGACCTTGGCCCCAGATGCCCTGGAACCCTCTGGGCTGCAGAAGTGGCCACAGTCTGCGGCTACAGGACAGCAGGGACAGACAGGTCCCTGTCCTTGCCAAAAGACCACACAGAGGCTGCACCTGAGGCTGATGCCCTACAAGACACTCACCGTCATCAAGACTGTCCTCCTTCATGCTCCTAGACCTCAGAAGCCCAGAGAACATGCCTATGGGTGGCTCTTGAGGGTGCGAAACAAGGGCTGGGGGCAGTTCAAAACATAAGACTGGGTAAAGGAGGTTTATACTTCTGGCTCACACCTTTGGCCTCATGGAGAGTCTCCAACCAGCCGACGGAAGAGGAAAAAATCCAGACCCAGTTCACAAATGACATGGTTCAATTGCTGGTGCTGCTCTCACATGACAGCCCCCCTCAGGTGACCCTGAAAGACAGATGAAAGGAAATATTACCAGTACCCTTGATCTTCAACTTAGTGTGAAGAGGCATAAGGTTTGAAGAGATGTGAACTTCTGGGGGTGGCAAGTAATTTTCTGGTTGGTCAGGGGCCTGGAAGGAGAAAGTTAGATCAGAGACAAAGAGATCCAAAAAGAAACATGTGGATGGACACATGGGAGTGGACACAACACAGTGCCCAGATCTTCGTGTCTCCTACCCATGCCCTCCAGCAAGCACCCCCATTAAGGAGACTGTGAACAACCAGGCGAACTGAATGGCTTTTTGGTGGAGGTCAGGCAGCTTCTGACCTCAATCGCCCCAGTGCTTGTAAAATAAGCCCATAAATGGAGAAGCCACAGGGCAGGGATGAAGGCTATGCATGAGTCCAACAGGCTTCGTACCCCTCACCAGGGTGATCTTGGTGATGCTGCTGCTGAATGTCCAACCTGTCAACAACAGAGACCAACTGAGCCCTCAATGTGGCACCATCCCTCAAAGAAACACTCCAGCCACTTGGAGTGGGTTGATCACATTGGAGCCCTTTCTTCCTGGAGGGGAAGGGATTCTTTCTTCCAAGGGCTGACATGTATTCAAAGTACTCGTTTTCTTGCCAAGACACAGAGTGTGTAAATTACTGACATATCATACCACATAACATCACCTTGAACCAAGGGACTCACATTGCAGCAAAGGATGTATGAAAATGGGCACATGGTCATAGAATCCTACCATATACTGAATCACTCATAAGCATCCAGCCTAATAGAGTGCTGGAATGGCCTCTTAACGATACAACTATGGAATCACTTAGGGATGGCATCAGAGGTTCGGAGCTCTATCCTTCAGAATGTGGCATATATTTTGAATGAAGAGCCTATATATGGCTCCAGGTAGCTGAGAGGTAAAATACCTGGATCCAAGAACTAAGGAGAAAATGTAAGAGCAGCCCTTCTCACCACCATTCTGTGTGACCCATCAGGTTCTGCTGGCCTGGAGGCTATAGTTCTAAGGAGTGAGACACGTCTACCAGGGGACATAGTAAGGATTTCATTAAACATATAGCAGCTCCTGGTCTTGTGGGACTTCTATGACCGTAGTTCAACAAGTGAAAGTAATATATCAGCCTGAGCAACTAACCCTGATGACGAGGAGGAGTTAGGCTTTCTGACGCACAGTAGGGGCTAAAGCACTGTGGCCTTCTTTGGTTCAGTGTTCTGCCCTGAAGCTTGCTAGTGATGACAGTAACTAGGCAACTATGGCAACTGCAGCCCAACAAGGGCCCTCGGAGATGAAGGTTTGGGTTACCCACTGGTTTTGTAACCTAGATCAGCTGGCCAAGGTGATAGGAAATTCAGAACGGGGTAGAAGAGGGAGGTGATATAGTTGCAGTCTCTGGACCAACTACTGCAACAGAGATGAAGATTGTCCTACTAATGCTCATGTGGCAAGTCTTTTTTTTTTTTTTTTTTTTTTTTTGATAGTCACTACTGGCCACCTTGAAGAATCAATGATAGAATAAAGTAAACATAATGTGGAGCACTTAGTGGGGAAAAGGGTGGACTGTATCAGTCTCTGTCACTGCCTCACCTAAATCCTCTCACCCTTACCCATGTCAGGGCTCAACAGCTCAACTTCCAACTGCCGGCACATGCACTGTTTTCCCTGAGAGCTTTCTTTGGCCTCCAGAGCCTGTATCAGGACAGAAGAGGCAGGGTTTTACACATCCATCAGCCTAGCTCCCTGAAAAGAGATAACATGGAAGCATCACACTAGCCCCCAGAGTTTCCCAGGTGGCTTTAACATCTGTCACCCACTGTGCTAGCTGGCTTAATAACGTACCCTGTTTGGGCTGCCTCTACTTCCCCATCTTCTCCATTCCACTTGCTGGTGTCTCCTGTTTCCAGGTCTGATTTTGCCAGAACCTTACTTAAGACACTCACCTTCAGAGGCTACTAGGAAACCAATCCAAGGAAATGGTGAAGAGAATCAATAGGCTTAAGAGACATATTAATCAGCTGCAATGATGAACCTTTTTGGACCATCTGTTAAGGTGAGGGGTGGAGAAAAGTGAGAAGAGAAGTGGGGAGAAGAACACAGGGAGAGAGATAAGATCTGCGTCCTATTTTCAAGTAGCTTGTCCTTTAAAGAAAAGACTATTTATTCAATGAGATTTACCTACTAATTGACTAGATGTCTAGTAACACTGCTTCTTCCTATAAGAGAGGGAAAAAATAGATGAACAGCCTAAGTGGAGTGGGAGATGGCTTTGAAAATGAGAATGCAACTTTAAAGAGCATTTGGTATTCTATTTTAAAGTATGTTTAACTCTAGCCTAGAACCCCTGGAGCTTATAAAATTTGGGAGGGAAAAGGGGAAGGAGGGCATCTAACCCATATTTTATTAAAACCTTCTTGTCTTTGCCCTTTCCTCTGCTTTCCTTCTTACTCCCTTCTTACAGAGAAAAGAGATGATTTCTCCCTTTTTCTGTAAGCTAAGCATCCATTCATCTCTGCAGAAACAGCACCTGTGCCCCAACAAACCTCACGGAGTTGAGACTTGAAGACCTCTTCTGACATCAGAGAAAGCTTGAATGTGAAAGGTTTCCAGTGTGCTTATTTGAGAGGCAGCTTTTCTGAGTTGCAGGCTTGTTTTTGAAGGCAAGAAAGGAGACTACGTTAGTTAGCATAAATACTTGCTTCAGCAATTCCCCATTTATTCTACCTGAGCAGGTGCACAGTCCTTTAATCCTAACCATCAAGAAAGGAAAGCTTGCAATTTCCATCGTTTGAAAAGAAAGACAAAGTAGAGGGACAGGGAGTAAGGGGGAGGGAGAGAGAATGGGAGAAATGGACCCATGTACTGAAAGATGGGGGTGGGAGGAAGGAGGATGGAGGGAAGAAAGAAGGAGGAAAAGAATGAACACAGATTTTATATTTTTCTCTGGGCTTTTTGTGAATAATAGATAACTCCTTGGAGTACAGAAAGATGGTTTTAAAAAGATATGTCTTACAGACAGGGTAGGAAGTTAAAGACCTTTCAGAATGTTCAAAAAATGTAAAGAAAAATTATTCAGAAGCAAAGAATTAAATAAAATTACTAGTTATTTACATTCATCCCTCCTCACCGTCCAAGGGAAGCGGATATTGTAGAGGACTCTTTTGGGGGGACTTGGAGACTCAGCACATACAGGAATGTATTTTGGAGAAGTCCAGGGAAGGCTAACTTGCTTTACAAAAGAAAAGACAGTGATATGGAACCATCTAGAAAGGAGGATCCAGAAGGAGGTACTAGAGGAGCACATGACGGTGTGAAGCTGTGAGAGAGGAAGCAGGAGAGAAGGTGGAGAGAATGACAAAAGTGGAAATCTGCTCTAGGAAGAGAAACATCAAAGAAAGGAAGAGATGGATAAAGAGAATGTTTACAGATTTTGTGGCATGATATGCCATGTGAGATTTCCCTGCACCCCAACCCCCATCTCTTTCGAAATATTTTTAATTGAACCTTTCACAAAAATGGAGAGAGAGAGAGAGAAGCTGAAACCTCTAGGCAGACCTGGATGAGAGCATGTCAGAATGTCAGAAACAAGCACTTTTGGTTTATAGGACTAAAGTCCAAAAACCTAAAGAGAGGGACCATGAAAACCTGTATAACTTGACCTCCAGCTAGGAAGATGTGACAAAACTTTCACTTGTCTCAGCATGCATAGACCAGAACATACTTTATCAGAGCAAGAAGAGGAAAAGTCATCCAGTGAGAAATCTGATTTCTTAGTGAGAAAATAATTGGAATTCTCTGCTGTGCTCACTAAAACCCTTAAGGCAGCTGACTGGTTGGTTTTCAGCTTATCTTACCAATTATCAACACCAACACCAAAATTACAAAACCGCCATTCAGCCAGTGAGTCATCAGTGGGTTAGGCAGCTGCCTCTACGCATTCCGCTTCATACTTCAACTCACTTCCTGTAGTTTGACAGGGAGGCGTTTCTACTTGATTCATCAAACACTTGAGTGATCAGAACCATATCACCCATCTGATAGGACATCTCCAGTACTCCGGTAAAAATTTTTAAAAAATCAATGTACAGAAAAGCAACTCTTTCTGTCATTTGTAACAGAAAAGTATTACATTGTTTAACCTGGGTGTGATTTACATGGCTGTCAAGACAAGTAAGCTTTATTATAGCCTAATTGCTGGACACAACCTGCCAAAACCTTGCCTGACGCCTGGCATGCCCACTAAAATGTCCTTAATATTATTTGCTGTGATTTAACATACTAAATCAAAAGAAATTAGGGTATTTTTGAAGTCCCTATGACTAATGTCTGTATCAAATAATCTACTTGGAAATATAATCACAAATGTTTCTTCCACCATTTAGAAGGAATCATGCTACAGATAAGAGAACTCAGAGAAAGCAAACAAAACAAACATAACAAATTGCTACTGAAATGAAACATGTTAGAAACAAATACAAAGCCAGTAGGAAAATCCTTCTAGTGAACAGGGAACTAGGCACAATACATGTATTTATTTATTTTACTCATGTCTGATCTACTTCCAAAAACTGTGTCAGTGAGTTCAAAATAAGAATCACACATACCAAAAAAAAAATTGTGTAGAAAAAGAGACAAATTAAAATAATAAATATATAAACTATTATTGAACAACTCTGTTGAACATTATGTGTGATACTGGCAGCAAAGACAAAAAGAGAGTAAGATAGCTTACAAATTACTAATTTCCTAACACAAAAGCAAGAAATAGATAAATAAATAAATCTTTACAAAAATATTAATAATGCAAGTTCCTCAGGAGGGGAGAACATTTTTCTCGTATAAAATTCTGAAAGATATTGACCTCATAGGCTTCATACAAAGGGCATAAAAATATCTTTAGCATCTTTCTTACTGGATCCAATAACTAACAGATTTTGTCTATTGGAAAACTCACTACTGCTTGGACATAAAACAAATTATTGAAATACTTATAATCCCCAAGCTTCCATTTTGGAACTTATGTCAAGCATTCTTTTTGCAATGATATGAACTGCTCACTGATTTCAAAAAATGATCAATTTCAGTTCTCCCACCCAGGTTTCTCTACCTTTTCATAGAGAGAATCCCAAAGAGTAGGACATGGCTCACAAACTGGGAGGCAAGGTGACCAGAGCAACACCACCAATAAGCAACAGAAACAACCCCAGTACCTTAGGTATTGCAAACACAAACTCTAACCCTCTAGGGTAAAAAATGAGCTAAATATACTTAAAGGAACTTCCTAATCCTAGAAACTCAATATTATCCCAATAGTAGAATCAAAGTATTAGAACTGATTTTCAGGCAGGGGGAGCAGGTATTTATTATCTTTTGTCATGGAAGTTCATGTAATAGGTCATGAATGCTTTTTCATCTTTACCACTTCTCTATTCAGACACTGTTTAATTAGGTTAATAGAAACATTTAAGGTTCTGATAGTCTTTTAATTCACCTGCGCAAACAGGGACAGTTGGAATTCAATTTTGGAAAGAATGATACAGCCATTTGAAAAAGCTTTTCCTTTAATCTCCCTGAACACATTTTTGGCATCTTATTAACATTTTCCAAATTGAATGAATCTGTCTCTTTGTGTTAGCAGATAACTTAAGAATAGAGAGAAGCCAGCAGTCATTAGCAATTTATCGTCCTTACTGATAAATTGGAAGCTGGGCTGCCCAGAACATTAAGTTATAAGGGCAGCAGAGACAAGTGAAGAGTCAATGATGCAGACCGAATGATATCCCGGCACACTCCGTTTCCTCCCAGTCCATCAGCTGGCTGAGGACTTTCCTTCCACTCACTCAACTCTGGAGAGGTTGACAATCACATGCATTTTTCCCAGACAGCTCTGCAGAGCCACCATACCTCTACATAGTTGTAGTCTTAAATCATCCAAACAAAATAGGAGAAAATAGCTAGGAAAAAAACATCAAAGCAAAGAAACAAGAGAGGAAACACTTTCCTAGACACATAAAATGCATTCCCATGTATTGGGAAAGAACTTGTCACAAATAGAATGTATCGAACATTTATTTATTACTTAGAGACTTTCCATGACCTTCTTGTCTCTCCAGCTTCACCTTCTACGTGCTTCCCACTGGTCCTTATGCTCCAGTCACACTGGCCTCCCTCCTGCTTCTCCAATGTGCCAAGCTCTTGCTCCCCAACAGGGACTTTGCAATCACTTTCCCCCTAGAGGGAACTTTATCCCTGCAGAGCTTCCCAGAGTGGCTCCTTCACATCCTTCCTGTCTCAGATTAGATGTTCCTTTTCAGAAAATCTACCCCTGAATCCCTTCTTTCACTCTAATGACCTCATCTTAACTTTACCTCTGTAAAGATTATTTCCAAATAAGGCCACATTTTGAGGTACTAGGAATAAGAACCTCAGCCTATGAATTTGGGAAAGACATAGTTCAAACTATAACATCGGATCTTAAGTACCTTGAGGTCAGGAATGGGTCTCATTTGTTACTGTATTCTCAACATTTAGCATAATTAATTAATTATTGAATTAATTAATAAAGTCTGTCCTGAGGGTCACTCATCTGTTATGTCACATCTTGTGCTTCGATCTCAAATGTCTTTTATTTCTTAATATGGAAAGCTTAGGTCCCTGGCAAAAGTCCAGAATTTTCAGAATATGAAATTTACACACAGTCTTACTCTATAAAACATTGATAATTCCAGCGAAGCTGGGAAAGTTCAGTTATAACAACCTGGAACAAAATTTAGAATTCACAGGAGAAGTTTAACAAGAATCATAATTAAAATACCTGACATTTCCAAGGCAATTTTCTCATATATTATCACATCATGTCCTCACATCTTCCATTCATTCATCAAATAGTTATCAAGTACCTATTATTTGCCAGGTGTGGCAGTAAGCATGGCTATAACCCTGAACAAACTTCTCTTCCTTCCCTTGACAGGGTCATAGTAAGGAAAGGAGGCAAACCAGTCCAGAAGCAATGTCAGGCCTGTGGAAAACCAGGACAGGTGTCATTATCCTACACAGAGAGACTGAAACACCTACGTATGTGTTCCTCTGGGGAGAATCACAGGGTTCCTGGATCATCCAAATGAGGAAACCTCCCAGGGGCAAAAATAGTGATTCCCTAAACATACAAGTACATTATATTACAGGAGTAAAACTCAGCTCTGGTCCACACCGTGTGGCTGTGCCAACTTCAAGGAGGGGGAGAGAAAGAGCCTTCCCCTGCTAGTAACAGCAGCGCAGCTCCTGTTCCCCACTGAGAGTACCCCAGTAGTTCCATATCAAAGTAATGTCTCACCTATCTATCTCCTACCAAAAAGTGGGACATAGTTTCCTTTAAAAGCCCTTCTGGGTGTCAAAAAGCCAAAGTATTGAAGACTTAGTTTGTAGGTCAGCCCCATAGATTCCCCTCAAAGCCAGTCCATTCATTTCACACGCTAAGAAACTTTGTGTAACATTTATAAACTGTAACTTGACTCATCTCAGACGAAGTCAAGAGAAAAAGGTGCCATAAGAAAGGGGTAATTTCAGAATAACCTGAGCTTGTTTCTTTAGTTGGAAGGAATGCACAGCAACAGTTCTTGGAACCTCCTTTCTTCTCCTATTGGTTCTCTTACATACCACGGATGTCTTCGTAACTCGCTCTCTCTCTTCAAAATGTTCATTAAAAAACAAACCAAAAAACTATGCCTTTCCCCCCAGTTTATGAAGGGAATCTAGAGACAAAACGTTAGCAACACAAATCCACAAATGTTTATAGAGCACCCACTGTGCGGACTGGGCTCACTGACCCTCTGGCGTTGGGGGAAAAAATGCAAAACCTGGTGTCTGCCCTCAAGGTTCTGCCATCTAGTAGCAGATAAAAGACATGGGCACCAACCAGAGTAGTTCATGACAGAGGGCTGCAAAACCTAAATGAGGCACCATGTGTCATGCCTAAACTGAAGGGTTTTGAATCGTTTAAACAGCTCTCCCCTCCGACTATTTGAGAAAATGACATGTCACCAACTGATAAAAACAAAATCCCATTTGCTCCAGTCAATACAAGGGATTTCACTCCACCAAAGTATACTTCTAATAAAGGAGGTGTCTACCAAAATCGTGAGGCATAACTGTTATTACCAACTCCTCTCGACAATCTGTTCATTTAAATGCCGGCAGCCAAAGTGGCATGCATCCCCCGGCTGTCACTACCACTGCACGTAATCTGCAATCAGAGACAATGAATGTGATCCACAAAAAACTCAAAACAGTGGGAGCCTGCCCTCAACTCCTGGCAACAAAAGAATGATGGAAGCTGGGAAGAGGCACAGTGGGAACAGAGTGGGCAGTGGCAAACCCTGGGCGGAACTGGTGGTTTCCTGAAACAAAGCTGCACGAAATGTGATCACATTGCAGAAAACACCTGGTTTAAAAAAATAAAGATATTATAGCTGACGGTCCCTTTGTATCTGAGACAGACCATGTTGTAGTTATGAGTCAGAATCCAGGGCTAAAAGATCACGTAAGAAGTTTCAAAACTATTTGGCCAATTAAAATGTTCAATGATTTAACAATGTTTTTTTTCCCCAAAGCAGACATTCCACTGGGCACTGAGTATACATTTAAATAAAGTGACTGTGGAAGGTGCTCTAGTTATCTATCTCTGCATAACAAACCATTTCAAACTTGGTGGCTTAAAATAATTTATTGTTATATTTCATGGTTCTAAGAGTTGACTGAGCTCAGCTGGCACTTCTTGTTTGGGGTCCACATCAATCAGGTTCTCCAGAGAAACAGATCAACAGGGTATACGTATGTATGTATATATAGAGAGAGAGATTTATTTTAAGGAATTGGCTTACGCAATTGCAGAGGCTTGGTAAATTCAAAATCTGAAGGGGAGGCAGGCAGGCTGGAAACTCATGGAAGAGTTACGGTTTAAATTCAAAGGGCTCTGCTGGCAGAATTCATTCCTCCTCTTGCTTCAGCAATCATTTTCTTAAGGCACTCAACTGATTGGATGAGGTCCACCCACATTATGGAGGGTAATCTGTTTACTTAAAGTCCACTGATTTAAATGTTAAACTTACCTCCAAAACGCCATCACAGAAGCATCTAAAATGATGTTTGACCAAATATCTGGGCCCTGTAATGCAGCCAAGTTGACACATAAGATTAGCTGTCACAGAATCCCTCATGTGGTTGTAGTTAGATAGCAGCTGGGGCTGGAGTCGTGCCTAGGCTCACCTGGGCTGGACTCCCAAGGTGCGCACAGCTGGCCGTCCTTGCCAGTGCTGGCCAGAGTCATCCGAGGTTGTCGACTAGAGCACCTTTGCTGTCTGTTGATCGTGTGGTTCGGGCTCCCTCACAGTAAGGGGCCCATGGCAGGTTGACGTCTTACGTGGCAGGTCAGGGCTCCGAGATGACAAGGCAGAATCTGCCAGTCCTCTCTTAACTTTCACCACCATTTTTGCAATCAAGCATGTCACTGAGGCCAGCCCAGATTCCAAAGGAGGGGATTAGACTGGGCCTCTCCGTGGGAGGAGGAGCAAAGAATTGGTGGTCATCTTTAATCTACAGCAGAAAACCTACACTGAAATCTTAACCATGAGAAGTAGCCAGCAATGAGGATAATAAAAAAAAACACTTTAGGCAGAGGCCTGGCCACGTTGCTGTGGGTGTCTAGTCTGTGGATGGTGTTCATGATGGGCATCAACCGCATTTCACCTGCCCATTGCCCCAGTGAGAGACGCCTTACCTGTGACTTCTGCTGCCATAAACAAGGCCACAATGAACATCTTCATGCTCTTATGGGTAGTGTGAGATTTTCTCTAGGACGACAGCCTCTCTAGGCCACGGGGAGGGGGCGGGTGATGGATGCTTATACTTCAGTTGGCTGATTTCTGACAAATTGCCCTCCAGAATGGCTCTACTGGTCCGTACAACCCACCAGCAGTGTGCAAATGTTCCTGTAGCCCCACATCCCTACCCAAGTTTAACTTTACCCAGTTTTCCAGAATAATTGCATTTTCATTTGTGTTTTCCTAAATACTGATGAGTTTCTATATCTCCTCATAAGCATTTCAGCCATTTGGGGTTCATCTTCTAGAAACTGCATGTTCATAAGCTTTGCCCATTTTTTTTAATTGAAAAATGAGAACATTTTGTCTTTTCTTGTTAATTTACAAAATTCTTTGTTTCAGACATTAATTTCTTATCAGTTTTAAACGTTGCCAATATCATCTCTATATCAGTCATTTATTAACATTGTTCACGGTTTTCTCCTTAGAGCAGAAATTCTTATGTTTAATATAATTAAATTATGTAATTTTTGTCTTTTAGATTACCTTCTGGGGATTTAGTAGTTATTCTTCAACCTGTAGGTCATAAAGACATAACCTATATTATCTTCATAGCTTATCCTCTGCTTAAAGTTAGAGAAATCTGGAGTTCAAATATATGGTGTTAATTAGGATCCAGTTTTATTTTTTTCCATATAGTAAGCCAAGTTTCCTAACATGATTTATTAACAATATATACTTCTCTATTGATTTTGCTGCTTATAATTCTTTTTTATTATTTTCTACTCCATTCTATCTGTAGTTATTTTTCCTCATATATTCTGCACTTCAACTTTATCTGCTTTCTGTTTTCTTTGATCAAAGTTACTATATTCATTTACTTATTAATTCTTTCAAGGTAAGAGCTTTTGCTTTTGTTAATCTCTATCTTTATGTTGTTCTCTTGCTCATTGTTAATTACCCTTATTTTATCCTTCTTGGATTGGGGCTTTTGCTCTTTTGAAAAATACTTTTGAATTGAATTATTACTTTAGATTAGCTTAATGTTTTTCTTTCTGATAAAAATACTTAAAACTATAAATTAGTCTGTAAATACTGCTCAGTCATGTTCCCACGAATGTTGAAATGTAGTATTTTGATTGTCATTTAGTTTTATAATTCCTTTTGAATTGAAGGGTTATTTTGGTAGTTGGCAACTTAGTTTCCAGTTACAGGAAATACTTTTAGTCAGATTTTTTTTTTACTGGTTTCTATTCTTTCTTATGATCAACATAGGCTATGTAATATTGATTCTTTGGATGTATAATTCTCTGTGGCCTACTACACACTCAATATTGGAAAATGTTTTATTGTGAATTCAGAAAGGGTAAATTTTCTCTGTTTTGTGGGTGTCAAGTTCATACATAGATACTCTCAGCTTTTTACATTATTCGGATCCTGTGTATCACTACTGTATAGAGAACATACTCTTGGAGCATCTATTTTTATCTGAGGGATTGTTTCTTGTAGTTGGTGAGTGTATTAGTTGTCTGTGATTACTGTAAAAGAATTAGCACAAGTTTGGTGGCTTAAAACTGAACAAATTTATTCTTTTACAGTTCTGGAGGGCAGAAATTCAAAATCAGTTTCCCCGGGCCAAAATCAAGGTGTCAACAAGGCTGTGCTCCCTGAGGCTCTAGAGGAAAAACTACTCCTTGCCTCTTCCAGCTTCAGGTGGCTGCCAGCCTTCCTTGGCTTGGGGCCCATCACTCGAGTCTCTGCCTCTCTGGTCACATTGCCTTCTTTCCTTCTGTCTTATCCGATCTCCCTCTACCTGTCTCATAAGGACACTTACAATTCCACCTGGATGAGGATAAGCTCCTCATTTAATCACATCTACAATGTCTATTTTTTGTTTATTTGTTGTCTTTTGTGGGTTTTCTTGCCAAATAAGATAACATTTACAGGATTCAAGGATTAGGATGTAGATATCTTTGGGGAGAAAGGAATTTTTCAGCCTACTTCAGTGAGTGTAACCCTATGGACTTATTTTAACTACCATGTCATTAGGAGTTATTTCTGCCATCTCACTTCAAGATTTTCATTGACTATGCTTTATTCATACTTTCTAGTTACTATACTTTTCTTCTTTTTAGTAGATAGATGGCATTTTCTTTTGCTAATTTGATTATTACAAATCTATTTACATTCTTATGGTGATTGTCCTTGGATCTTTTACCATTAGAGTTATTAAGAATTAGCCTCAGAGAAGTTTGCCCATAAGAGCAATTGCAGCCTGGCAGCCTGGCACCCACAGAAGCACTGCCTGTCGGGAGCCTTCCTCTTCCCCTTTCTCCTTCTCCTCCAGACACTAGGAATAAGTCCCATTCGATGAACTCTACTATGCAGCTGGCACTTTGCCAGACCTTTAAACCTGTCATCTCATTTATCCTTATAACAAACTTGTCAGTTAGTATTAATGTCCCACTTTTTCAAATGAGTAAACTGAAGGTTTAGAGAGGCTACAGAACTTGCCCAAAATCACAACATTTGCCCAAAGTGGCAGTGTTGGATTTTAAACCACTGAACAGCACTGATTCTATTTCAACTTTGCACTTTGTTACAACAGTATGAGATGGAACTCCACACAAAGTCATGTTGAAAAGAGTTGCTTACTTTTTTTTTGCAAATGTAACTGTTGCTTACTTTGTTTACAGATGTAACTGGTTTGTAAATAAACCTGGCTCAAAGATGCCTAAAACAACAATCAATCTGCTTTAGTTCTCTCTCTCTCTCTCTCTTTAAAGGCAGGGCCTTGCTCTGTTGCTGAGGCTGGAGTGCAGTGGCGTGATCATAGTTCACTGTAATCTAGAACTCTCAAACTCCTGGGCTCAAGCAATCCTTCCACCTCAGCCTCCCAAGTTGTTAGAACTAAAGGCATGAGCCAACACACTGGGCTAATTTTTTTTATTTTTTGTAGAGACGGGGTCTTGCTACCTTGCCCAAGCTGGTCTTGAACTGGGGGCCTCAAGCTATCCTCTCGCCTTGACCTCCCAATGTGTTGGAATTATAGGTGTGTGCCACCACACCCAGTGATTTTTCTATAACTATACAGTACAGCAGAGATACTATGTGTTTTGCAATCAAAAGACCTAAATTCAAAGTCAGCTCTGCCACTTCCTAGAGAATTGAATTTTAGACAAGTCATGTAAACTAAGCCTCATTTTTTCATCTTTAAAATGAGGGCAATGACAGTATGCTCCTAATAGAGTTGTGAAAGTACATTTATGACCATGTTTTTAAATTTTATATATATATTTAAATCTTGGCTGTTTATTACTATGCAGAATGAAGCATCAAAAATATACATAGATGTCCTTGATATATTGGATATATTGTTAGATTGACAATCAGGAAAACGTGTTCTAATTATTTTTGCCTTGGTTTCCTTGTTCGTCAAATGAAGAAACTCAACTAAATGACATTTAAGGCCCCTTCGAGCTCTAGTCCTCTTTGAATCTATTCACATCAGCTACATAGAATGGGGCTAACAGTGTAGTTTTTGCTTTGTTTTAGTGCCCCCTAGAAAGAGGATATTTATGAAGATGAATAATAACAGTGGTATGTTGTGTTTTTGTCATGTTTTCCTTGACGTCAGAATAATGGCCACAGTGAGATTTTGTATTAAACTTTATCATCAGGGTGCCACCCACTGATCAGAGAGCAACTCCTGGGGAAAGCACTGAGATTATGGGAGTTGAAAGATTACCTTGTAGCTCAGCCAAACAAGCAAAATGGAAGCCTCTTAACTTTTCATTGGAGTGATCTGTTATGCTCCTGTTCCCAGAGGCTACAACAAAAGTCAACAGTCAAGAATCTAAATCATAATCTTTAGAATTGGCTTAAGAAGCACATGCACTGCTTACAATTATATCATAATTTGAGGTCAAAAAAATGAAAAATATCTACTCTTTTATAATACAATCAACAGAATCTTCTTGACTAGGTGAAGGGGGAAGGTGAAAAGCAGAAGGTACTTAATATCAGATTCAGGTAGATGCAGGAAGAGTGCAATTTTTATGATTATTACAGGGGAACATGAATTTAAAAGGTTGAGAAACACTGCTTTAGAAAGACAAATTATTCTTTAAATGTTTTCTGGGTTTGGTTAGGTTTTGACCCATCACAAATCTAAAACCGTGAAAAAGAGCATATACTCAGTAGGTACAATACTCAAGAAGGTCTCTCAAACCAAACAGAGATATGCCTCGAAAACTCATGAATCAATTCATGAGAACATAAATCAAAGGCCTGATTACTAACAGTGCCCCCTACTCCCTGCATCCAGGATCCCTGCATTCCCCAGCATATTTGTGATTTCCTGTGTTGGAAATTTATTTTCAATGTTCCCTTCCTTTCAATGTTCAGAATGAGTCATACTGGGTACCTGAATAAAGGCCATTTGCAAACATTAAATTTCCATCTATCTTCTTGGCTGACCATAACAGAGTATCGTAAAGAGCTTGTCTCTTGATACCTACATATTGTTTCTCAAGTTGCCACTTAATCGTATTTATACTACGTAAACAGGCAGCTGGCCACTCGGTTCTTGTTGTGCCCTTTGATTACAATCATTTACTGCTATCCAAAGGTGAGGATAATTATTCTTAGTGTTTACACACTGCTTTGGGCAACGATAAACAGCTAGTTACTTTTCTGAGAAAAAAAAAATCTCGTCCTCTCTGTTTTCTATCGCATGTTATGTTTTGAATCTTGAATAAAACGCACTGATTTCACAGTGTTTGGGACAATATGTACAATTTTGAGGCTCAGCATCCTTGTCGACCACTATTTATCAAGCACATTTATCATGATTGAGATTCAGCTGACATTCATGACATGCGTTCTCCAAGCCAGCACTTTCCTAACACTTTCACAATCATGGATCCATACATTGACAGGGTGTTCAGTGATCAACTTAGGTAGTTAGATTTGGAACCAGGCCAAGTAAGTGGACCTTGTTTTCATGTATTGGTTCTAGTGTCTTTAAATCCACATTACCACAGGTAAGATTTAGGAAATCTGAGTAAGTCAAGTCAATTGTATCATTGTCAATATCCTAGTTGTGATATTTTACTATAGTTTAACAAAATGTTACCATTCAGGGAAACTGGATAAAGGGTGCACAGGGTCTTCCTGTATTATTCCTTACGACTGCGTATGAATTATCTAAGTAAAAATTTCACCTAAAATCCACATTGCCTACATGGTATTTACGTGGCATTCATTGTGTGGTGCTTGCTAATACACACAGATAGAACAATCTTCCACATTCTGAACATTTGTCTCTGAGGCTCTGGATACTTCCACCATTAGAGAAGGTTATCTCTTATTTATTTTATTTATTCCTACCTCCACATACCTAGCACTAGCCCAACCAACATCCCTTAATTCCTTCTGCTGGAAAACCCTCACTGGCAGTCCTTTGCTGACAGGCTTAGATATTGATTTCATTCAACAATAAACCCTAAAGCAAACTCAGGGTGATAAATATATCCCTGGACATAACTTGGTTAGATGGTTTAACTGTGAAAGTGTATCATGATTGTATTGTATCATGATTTAGTTTTCTATAAGGTCAATTTTGCTTTTTATTATTGCTTCTGTTGCCATTTTAAATTCTATAGATGGTACTGCTTCCTTAAATCATTTTCTTGACCCTCTGGAAGCTCTTAGAATCCTATTTTAGGGATTTTTATGGAGACTTCCTCACAAAGGCATGACCAATTATGAATCCAATCTCCATCTCCTCTCCCCTCCTCAGAGGATGGGGATGTGGTGGAAAGTCTCAAGCTTCTAATCATCATCTGGGATTTCTGGTGACCAGCCCCATCCTGAAGCTATCCAAGAGCCAACCAAGAGTCACCTCGTTAGAACAAAAGATGCTCCTATCGCCCAGGAAATTCCAAGAGATTTAGGAGCTTTGTATAAGTTGCTCCAATCACCCCTATCATTCAGGAAATCCAAGGGTTTCAGGAGTTCTGTGTCAGGAACAGAGAATGGAGAAATATATAGAAATGTGTATTTGGCAAGACCAAATACACATTTCTTAACTATGACATGGGCAGGAGGATGGAATGTAGTCTGGTTCAAGATGTCTTCCCTACTTTGGGGTTAACTGATCATATTCCTGAGATGTCATTTTATACAATAGCCCTGCAGGCTGCCAATGTTAATGTTTTATAAAGTCATATGTGTTTCCTAAACATGGCCTCCTTAGCTGTTATTTGCCAATATCCATAAAAATAGCTCTGAGTAGATCACTTTCTCATTTACCAAGGACGAGCAAAATGAGGACACAATCTCTAGAGAAACAGACAAGACTCTTAACCAAGCCAAACTCTTTGCCAACTCAGGGTCTTCTTACATGCTGTTTCCCTCTTCTAAAATGCTTGTCCCCAACTTTTCTCCGTGTTAAGTCCTAGGGGACAAGAGACTCTGTTGTGTTTGGTTTCTTCTGCATTTGCCTATTTCCAAAGTCCCAAGGGGAACAGATACCATCTACTATACAGATGTATACTCTACATCTATACTCTACATCTACACTCTACATCTATACTCTACAGATGTAGACTATTATCATCACTATTTCATCTGAACTTTTGGAACAAGGTCTCCTCAAATTTAGGGACTGTCTGCATTTTATAATGTGTTTTGATTCAGAAACCACATAAAGCCCTGTAGATAGATGGGAAATCTCTATGTGGTAGCAAAAACCTGGAATTTATGTCCAAGAAACCTGAATGTGGATTTAGTCTAGCTTAATGTGGTTGGGCAATTATTTAAATAACCTTAGCTCTAGCATGCACAACTGTAAGAAATAATATCACCTGCTTGAATCTTTGTTACAAGGATAAAATGAAATAAAACATACTAGATGCCTAGTACTAGAATAACAAAGGAGTTCATCTTATGTCCAGTTTAGACCAATTGATAGTGGCTTTCTGGAGTACCATACTGGGCAATGTGAGGTCTCATCGAGGTTCGGTGAAAGAGTGCCATGACTGATTAGCAGTGTCAGCCAAAAGCAAAGCAAAGAGAGTGGTGGGAAGTTTGGCCTGTGTTTACCAACTGAGGACTAGCCAATGGCAGACATTTAATGGTTGTTAGTTGCCTTCCTTCTTCACTGCTATAAATTCTAAGTAAATCTGAAATAAAGATCACCATAAAACATCTTAAAACCTAAAGCAAAAAAGTAAGGGTAATTGAAGACTTGTTAACATTAGGCTAGAATGAAAATGTGATTTTTAGAAGATGAGTAGAGCTATTTATGGGTTCTAATAATGTGTATTCACTGAAGTCCAGGTACAATTCAGCGCAAGATTGCGTTCTGACAGTCAGCCTCCCTCACCCGGCGGAATGGTACAAGTGACTCAAATTGTTACCACCCCCGTCATAAGCAGCACAAATCTGAACATCTGTCTTATGACAAATGGAGCACAACACTCCAGGCTTTTAAAGGATTCAGCTTCCGTGAAGATAATTGATGCGTTTTTGTAAGTAGGTTAGTAAGTAGTACATTTGAACTTGGCACAGGTGTTTTCATGCAAGCATAGCCATGATCAGCCCAGATAAGGTGAGGGGGAAAGATATCATTCAGAAACAATGTTCAGCCCCTGCCACCGAGGGTAGCTGAACACGGAGCCACCTTGGAGGGCAGAAGCAGATCATTTGGAGTCATGGGAAACACAAAACCATGGATACAATTTTCAAAGGTGTTCTGGGGAGTCCCAAAGGACCCTGAACTAAACCAAATTTCAGGGTGTTAAAATACTGATTTTTATAATTATGCTCTCGCTCCAACTTTTTTTGAATAAACTCAACAGGAAAGAGGAAAACATTTGTTTTTCTTTCCTGAATCTTTCTGAGCATTTTTTAGGGTTAATTACTAAAAATTTGTGCCATGACTGAATGAGAACAGTCACTTGACATTTGGTCCTCCCAGCGAGGGCAGCCCACAGCCCCAGAAGACTCAGTCTGCCCCATCACACCCAAGCACACCCTCTCACTCCATCCCAGCCCAACACCACCCTCTGGGAAGCTGGTGGCAGCAAACAGTTTGATCACCACAATTTAGTGCTATTAATATTTGTAGCATTTTGTTACAATACCAAGGATAAGAAGTAATTTGAGGGTGATTTGGCGAATGGCACCCCTGATATAAACTCCTTGTCCCCATTTGGTGAATCTACAAGGAATGAATTCAGAAAATTAAACAGGGTCCATTTTCATATCAAAGATCTAGCTGGTAGTGACTGGGCTAGAGAACCTAAATGCAAGCTCCCTGATGTTAATGCTATACTTGTCCTTTGTATCCTTCTGCCATAATCAAGTTTAAAAGAGCAGGACAGCCTCGGGCTTACAAAGGAGCCACCTACATTTCCAGTCCCAGCTCTGCCGCTGTCTAGACTGTGTCAGGCAAATTGCTTAATCTCTCTGGTTAATGAAAAGTGTAGGACAAGGTGATTTCTGATGTCCTTTCTAAATCAGACACTGTCTAGTCTATAAAGATTGAGCCAGGGCCGGGCGCGGTGGCTCACGCCTATAATCCTAGCACTCTGGGAGGCAGAGGCGGGAGGATCATTTGAGCTCAGGAGTTCAGCCTGAGCAAGAGTGAGACCCCATCTCTACTAAAAAAAAGAAAAAAATTAGCTGTATAACTAAAAATATATAGAAAAAATTAGCCGGGCATGGTGGCACATGCCTGTAGTCCCAGCTATTCAGGAGGCTTAGGCAGGAGGATTGCTTGAGCCCAAGAGTTTGAGGTTGCTGTGAGCTAGGCTGACGCCATGGCACTCTAGCCCGGTCTCCTGTTTCCTCCTTAACCACTTCGGTATGGTGCTCACCGGCCAGGAAACCTTACCCACAGCTGGCACTCACAGTCCGCACGGTAGTTTGTGCTGTGCATTGACGACGAGTCCGTTTTGCTCTTGTGTGATGAGGAAAGCTTTAAAGCACTGAAAGCTTGTTTTACTTTACAGGCAGCTTTAGGAAAATAATTATAATAACTCCTACTAAGGACTTGTTAAAAG
>CAUYPO010108070.1:0-29188 GCA_963574435.1 Cheirogaleus major | reverse complement strand
AGAAATACCATTGGATCCAGCAACAGCACTATTAGGCATCTACCCAAAAGAGCAAAAGTCATTCTATAATAAAGACATCTGGACCCGAATGTTTATGGCAGCACAATTCACTATTGCAAGGATGTGGAAACAACCCAAGTGCCCGTCAATTCATAAGTGGATTATTAAAATTTGGTATATGTATACAATGGAATATTACTCAATTTTAAGAAACGACAGTGATTGAGCACCTCTTATAATTTCCTGGATTGAGCTTGAGCCCATTATCCAAGGTGAGGTAACACAAGATCGAAAGAATAGGCTCCACTTGTACTCGCCATCAAATTGGTACTGACTGATTAACACAATGGTGCTCACATGGTAGTAATATTCTCCAGGGACGGAGGTTGATGGGGTAAACTCACAACAATAGGACATGGTGTGCATTGTGGGGAAAGAAGCACAGGCCTCTAACCTCCACTTGGGAGAGGCAATGATATAAAATGTAACCAAAATTTTGTACCCTCACAATATCCTGAAAAAAAAAAAAAAAAAAAAGATAGTCTGTGATTTACAGCTCCCAAGAGGAAGGGCTATGCCATGCCACTCAAGGCCACACAGGAGGAACAGAGTTGGTCACGTGGCAGAAGGAGCAAGGGGAAAGCATGCACACAACCCTTTATTGTGATTTCCAGAGGAAAGGCAAGGAGGGTAAGCAAGCTGAGGATTGGGTAGTTTGAATAATTTCAGCAGGCTCTGGGGTCTGGGGGCAGTCTCTAGTTGTCTGGTAGTTGGTCCCTGGGATGATTAGGGCAAAGGAGTATTGTTAGAGTGTAAAATCCAGAGAGGGGAGATGGTTGGGAATATGGATTCTGGACTGCTTAGTCTGCATATGACAGGCATACTCCTGGGTGAGTCCTTTGCTATCTCTAAGAATTGGCCAGCCCTTGGATAGGCAGACTCTCCCCAGTCAGTGAGGCCCCAAATGCCAGAGCATCACAAATACAGAAAATAAAAATATATAGTTAATATTTAATACCAAACTCTATAGAGAGCAGTATAATATCAGTAATGTTAAATATTAATAAATGTATACAGCATGACCCAGCTACTTCTAGGTAATTATTGCAAAGAAACTCTCACATATATACACAAAGAGATGTGTATAAGAATGTTCAGAACGGCAGAATTGTTTATATTTGCAAATAATCAGAAACAACCTAAGTGTGCATCAGCAAGGGAATGGATAAATTGTTGTTTATCTATATAATAAAGTACAAACATGGATCATTTAACAGCAGGGATATGTTCTGAGAAATGTATCATTAGGCAATTTTGTCATTGTGCAAACATCATAGAGGTTGCTTACATAAACCTAGACGGTATAGCCTACTACACACGTAGGCTATATAGTACAGCCTATTGCTCCTAGGCTACAAACCTGTACAGCATGTTACTGTACTGAATACTGTAGGCAACTGTAACACAATGGTAAGTATTTGTGCATCTAAACATAGAAAAAGTACAGTAAAAATATGGTATTACAATCTTACGGGACCACTGTCACATATATCATTGACCAAAAGTATCACATATGTCATTGACCGTAAGTGTTGTCATGCAGCATGTGACTGTACTATATGGTAGTTAAAATGAATAAACTCAGAGTACTCCTGTCCACAACAACAAAACAAGTTGGAAAACTATAAATACAGTATGATGCCATTTATCAGATTTTAAAACTTGCCAATACTATGTATTGCTTATAGCAAAAATATAGAAGTATGTGTGGGAATAGTAAACACAATTCATAATAGTGGTTACCTCAGGCAGGGGAATAAGATCAGAGAGGGGTACATGGAAGACATCAGGTCTAAAATGTTTTATTTCTTTCTAAAAAGTCAGAATAAAATATTAATAGTCAATAATGTTAAGGTTTAGCTGATTTGTGTGCACATAAAAATGTTTTTTATATTATTCTCAATTTTCATGTGAAGATCCAAATATCATGGCCAAAAGAAAAAAATAAGCAGGATTTGTCAAGCAGACTCAGTGGGGAGATATATTCTAAAATTAAAGCAACATGTGCAAAAACACAAAGTTAGGAACTAGCTTGGCTCCTCAGAGGAGCCACGGATCCTTTAGATTTGAAAGGCTTACAAGAAGCAGCCTGAAAAGATGGGGTCCAGTGTTTCTGGGGAAGTCAGGAGTGAGAGATGCAGAGTGATTTCTAATACTAACAAAATTCAGCTTTAACCAGGAGGCATTCACTGGGAAGCTGTAGAGGGTTTTAAGCAGATGACTTTCAGCTAGTCCACTCTGACCAATCCAACAAGTCAAAAAAAGAAAGGAGACTAGAATTAATAGGTAGGTCTGAGACTACAGCTGAGGAATAATTTTAAATTGCCTAACAAGAATCTTACTAAGGATTCCCATGTCTCCAAAGTAAACTACAAACTGCTTACATATAAAATATAGTAATAAAGACAAAAAGTAGTTATGTATTTATTGATTGTTCAGGAAAGAAAATCAGCTGCTATTGAAAGAATTCCAGTTCTGAGGTGAGAGTTTGTCACTATTACTGCGTCTTCCATTTTGTCCTTTGGGTACTTATTATAAATGAATTTTTACAGTTGTTTCTTTTTCTCATCCAACATGGATGGAAATTGATGCTGTCTTTGTAGACATGGGAGACCACACAATGACAATGGGAAAGTCTGCCACTCTCCAGGGGTCTTATTACCTTACTCAGTGTCCAGACCCACTGTCCCAGAGCTCATGCCAATACAGCAGAGAAAGAGAAGATAAGTCTGGAAAACATAACTTTTTATGGAGAGAGTATTGGTAGAATATATGGAGATATATAAATGAATAATAAAAAGGCACGGAAATGTAAGAAATGTTGCCTCAGTAAATCTAGAGACAGCAAACTTACACCAAAGTTATTACAATAGCCCCTTATCGTTACTATCCATAGAAAGTAGACACGCTGTGACAAGTTAGACATTTTTTAACAATCACCTAAACAAAAACTAAACAGCTCCTTTAAAGGCTAAAGAGGAACTCACTCCTAATTCTAATGTCATTTCTTTCATATTGATACTTTAGTTGATGTGAAGTTGATTCTTTGCTCTACCTTTAAATTTCCTAACTGTAACAGAATACCTACAGTCTAGTACCTTCTATGTTTGGAGCTTGGTATAACAGCAAAGGAGAAAAGCTGTCTTTGGGACTCTCTCCCTAAAACATACCCACATGCAACCAGAACCCTGCCCAAAAATTCCCACATCACAGATGACCAGCTTGAGTCTCAGGCCTACAGATTAACCAGCTCTCATATTGGAGAGGAAAAGGGGAATGGAGACTTACTGAATGCCAGCCACTGTGGTAGGCATCTACATATTCAGCTCACAAAAACTGAAAAGTCCGCACTTCCAGTTCCAAAATGGTGGCTAGAGGCAAGCTGGCTTCTCCCAGACCCACAAAAAACACAAAAATAAATGTATACCTCTGAGATCTTCTCCAGAAACAACACAGAGCTTAAGTATGAGGCTGAGACAGTTTCTGGGCCATAGAAAAGTGGAAAAACTTCAAGCAGACAGTAGGAGAACCAGACCCACCACCCCCCACCCCGCATCCTTCCTGGCACCAACCATGTGGAAAATCTCCCCTCAACTCATGGTTCCTGTGCTGGAAAAAGTGAAATTGAGGTGGTCAACCAGCTTCCCCACCTGCTTGGGATGGTTGGCAGGAGACCTTTCCTTACCTTCACCCACAGGTAACATGGTGACTGCCTGAAGTGGGGAATATCCAGGAGGACAGGCAAAGACAAATGGGAGAGGCAGGACTGCCATCTCCAACCTGGAAACTCTTCTCCGCATCTCAGCCAAAGGAGACAGCAAATAAGAATGGCTGTACGAGGTCCATTCTCCGGTTCCTCAGGCTGGAACCCCTAGCCACTGCAGGGTTATAACACAGGGCTGGGATAATCCCTTTGGGACCTCCCCTATTTGGGACAGGCAGTACTCCCACCATTTACTAGAGCCAAGGTGATCCTGGGCTTAAGGCGCCACCTAGAGCCAAAAAGGAGACAGCAACCTAGCAGTGAAGATTTGCTAAGAAAATATATTCAACAAAAAACAAGCTGTACAGAGAAAACTGGAATAATCCTTCAATGGAAAGACATAGACGTGTACCCTCAAGAAGCATCAGCAAATAGGGAACCGTGTCCTCCCCAAAAGGACAAAGCAAAAATCCAGTGTCAGGCAGGGCACGGTGGCTCACACCTGTAATCCCAGCACTCTGGGAGGCCGAGGGGGGCGAATCGTTTAAGCTCAGGAGTTCAAGACCAGCCTGAGCAAGAGACCCCATCTCTACCAAAAATAGAAAAAATTAGCAGGGCATGGTGGCACATGCCTGTAGTCCCAGCTACTCGGGAGGCTGAGGCAGGAGGATTATTTGAGCCCAGGAGTTTGAGGTTGCTGTGAGCTAGGCTGATGCCATGGCACTCTAGCCCAGGCAATAGAGTGAGACTCTGCCTCAAAAAAAAAAAAAAAAATCCAGTGACAGACCCTAATGAGATGGCAATTTGTGAGCTCTCTGACCAACAATTCAAAATAGCAGTTTTAAGGAAACTCAGTGATCTCTAAGATAACACAGAAAAGAAATTCAGATATTTATCTGAGAAGTTTAACAAAGAGATTTAAATTTTAAAAAATCAAACAAATCTTGGAACTGAGAAGTATGTTTGCTGAGCTGAGAAACCCTTTAGAGGCTCCCAACAGCAGAATGAACCAAGCAGAGGAAAGAATCGTTGAGCCTGAAGACTAGCTATTTGAAAATACACAGAGGAGAAAAAAGAAAAAGATAACAAAGACTACCTCCTACAAGATATAGAAAATTACCTCGGAAGATCAAATCTAAGAACGACTGATGTTCAAGAGGGAGCTGAGCAAGAGCAAGGGGTAGAGTAGAAACTTATTCAAAGACATAATAACAGAAAACTTTCCAATAAATATTCAGGTACAGGAAGGTCTTAGACCACCAAACAGATTCAACCCAAATAAGACTACCCAAGGCATTTAATAATCAAACTCTCAAAGTCTAAGGACAAAGAAAAGATTTAAAAAGCAGCAAGAGATAAGAAGCAAATAACATATAAAGGAGCTCCAATTCATCTGGCCACAGACTTCTAAACGGAAACCCTACAGGCCAGGAGGGAGTGAAATGACATTTTCAAAGTACTCAAAAAAACTGCAGCCCAAGAATATTGGATCCTGCAAAATTGTCATTCAAATTTGAGGGGGAGAGAAAGTCTTTCAAAGACAAAATCTGGAAAATACATCACCACCAGACTCAAGCTGCAAAAAATGCTAAAGGGAGTTCTTTGATCTGAAAGAAAAAAAACACTAACGTGCAAAAATTGTTAATATTGAACAAACTATAACTTTTCCCCAAGGGATTTATATTTTAGTTAGTAGTGCTAAACTTCCAAAAATGTTTCGAGATTTCAAACAATGAGTTTTTAATGGTAAAATTTCAGGTTTTTGTTTACGTGACTAACGTAGGTATTTTGGCAGAATACCTTCACTTATTGCAATGGCAACTGAAGTCTTCTATTTGGATAGATCAGACAGTGAGTTGGTATCTGGTAACACAGGTTCCAGGGCCCAGCTTTGTGTAAAACTTTTGACCTACAAATTAGTCCATTACACCTGTTTCAAACCATAGTGCACACAAATGCTCAGCATTTGATAGTTTAAGTACCTAGGATGGCACATCTTCCCTGCCCTGCCTCATGCTGCCCTGGTATGTGAGCCTCTATAACCAAGAAAACAGACCTGATGCTCAGTTGAAAGAGATACTTAGGAACTGTCAAAGCCAAAGATAAACAATGTGTTATATTATGCCTATTCCCTGAGTGACATTTTCATCTCAAGTCATTATGACCTCCATGCTGCTTTTTACTGGGGCAGATCCAGGTTTTGTGGCTCCTGAAGCTTATACAATTTAGTAAAATCACTTTAAGAAAAAGAACTCAAAATTATGAATATAAAATTAGGTACAAAAGTGAATATTTAAAGTGAGAAAAGAAATCACAACATGTTACAAATTTATAAATTTTTAAAAATTGATGAATATCATAAATTTTATCAGAACTGCCAGACTTAAATAAGAAAAAATTGGACTGGAAACACAAAGATGTCATCCAACACATTGAGATACATAAAACAGGCAACTTCACACACAGATGAACTCCCTATTTATTTATCTATTCAAAGAACTATTAACTAAAAATTTTCTGAATTTGATTAAAATCTGTAAATCCATAGATCCAAAAAGCTCAGCAAACTTCAAGCAGGATAAATACAAAAAAGCCACTCCCAGGCACATCATAATTAAATGGATGAAAATTGGTGATAAACAGAAAATCTTAAAATAACCATTCTTCCATTCCCAATCTAATGCCAATTCCTCCATAGTGCTCTGGATTCAAGCCTCTCTTACCTTCTCAGAAAATTCACTGCCAAGACCTGTGAAGAGTCTGAGATTTTGCAAGTCTGAGTCTTGTAAACTAATGAGTATATGACAGTAGAAAACACAAGACTCCTGGGACAGAAACAGGACTTTATTACTCACAGCAGAGGAGGCAGCTCATATTCAAGCTCATATTCAAGTTGGTTGCCCATGTCCTCCTCTCCTAAATCTCAAGGCAAGGCAGGGGTGGTGGTGATGTGGAAACAGATCTAGGTGCATGTTATATACACGGTGGATTTGTGTCACAGCTGAGCAACCCTGGGCTTTGGGAATCCCAATCTTTTAAAGGGGCTGCTAACAAACCTACCCAACCTTTGCTCTGGAGGTAGACATTATCTTATCATCCTCAACAGCAAAACCAACTTGCCCTCTCTTCTGATGGGCGACACTATCTCTATATTCTAAGGATGTTTGCTATATGAACATCCCTAAAAAGACAATCTGGAACAAAAGCTGTCACAAGATGTACACAATGTAAAAGGCCCATGGAGAATTAGCTCCCAATACTTCCTATAAATAATAGTAAGTTTACTACCATATAATAATAATTAAATTATTTACTATAAATAATCCCTTCTTTCTCCTGTATGTTCAACAATTCTCCATAAACTAGATCCTACCCATCGATATTTAAATATCCTCAAGCTTCTCCTCACTATAAACAAGTAGATAAACAAAAAGTAATCTTTTATCAACACCACACATCCCCTTCCTCATCACAACCAAACTCCTTGTAGGTTTTAGTTATGCAAGTTAGCAGCTTCCTTTTCTCCTATTCAATTCTCAGTTCACTCTAAACTTGACTACTGTTACCATCACTCCATGAGACAGATTCTGCCCCTGGTCTATGATCTTTGTGTTCTTGAATCCAGTAAACATTGGTCAGGTCTCTTACTACTTTGCTTTGACACTGTTGACCATATCTTCCCTCTGGTTACATTCTCTTCCCTTGGCCGGGGACATTTAACCCAGTTGTGCAGTTTGTGCTGCACCAAGATGCCTGGTTTAGGGTGTGATGGGAGCTGAAATGCAGCTCACAACTGGGCTGACCAACACCCTGGTGTGGAGCTGAATCTTCCCAGAGAAAGGTGATGCCTAATTCTTTTCACAAAGCCCTGTCTGCTGGCCAAGCCCTGTGTCTATAGAAATGCCTCTGCCAGAGGTGTCTTTTTAAAATTTGGTTTTCCTGGAAATGCCCTTTCTAATCCCCATAAAATCTAGTGATAGCCTTGTCCTTTACTTCTTCCAGTTTTCCTCTTACTGTTCTGTTTGTATTTTCTCAGCCTCTTCTACTTGTTGATAGGAATTACTACAGTAGCCAGCATTTGGTCCTCTTCTCCAGCCATTCTAGTCAATTCCAATTTTTCGAGCAGCAGCTAGATTGATCTTTTCAAAGCACAAATATGATCATGTCACCTCCTGCTCAAACTTTTCAAAGAGTTAACATTGCTCTTAGAACAAAACCCAAAATTCTTAACATGACCTACCTGGGCTTACCTGATCTGGCCCTGCCTCCCTCTCCAGCTTTACCTTACATCCCTCTACTCTGTGCTCCATCCACAGGGGCCTTCTTCATGCTTGTTTCTGTCTTTCAAATATGCCATGCTACTACCACTTACAAGGTGTTTGCACGCACAGACTCCTCCCCACCCTGCATCCACCCTTTATCTAGTTGACTCCTAATGTTTGGCATCCCACCCCTTCCTCATCTGGATTGAGTTTTTTATTTAAATGTGCTCATACATCTGAATTTTTTTTTTTTGCCTTTAGAGTATTTATCTAAGTTTGTAATTATACTTTTATTACTGTGATTATCTGGCCAAACTCTGTCCTTTCCTCTTCTGCTAGACTGTAGATTCCATGAGAGCAATTTATCATTGCAGTCTCAATGCCTGCCATATAGTATTTGAAAAACTGACAGTTATTAAAATAGTAAATGACTACATAAGTAAGTAACAAAAAAATTATTTTATACTATTTATTGGCCTTATGTCCTTGGGCACTAGTCTGTTTGTCTGTAATATTGGAGAAATATCTACTCATGGAACTATTGTAAGAATTAAGTACAAAGGGGTGTGTGTATGTATCTTAAAAAAAATAACCAGAGTTATTCCTACCAACAAAAATAATGCTTTCAACCCAAAATACAAGTGAGAAATTGAGAGAATATATTTGTAACATATATCACAGATAAAGAGTCAGTATCCCCGATATACAAAGGTATTTTAAATTGAAGGCAGAAATAGACCAAAAATTCTGTAGAAAAATGAGTAAAAGACATGAATAGATAATTCTAGAAAACAGATATAAAAAAGGACCCTTAAACATATAGAAAGCTATTCAACTACACTTACTATAATAGAAATGCAAATTAAACCTCACTGAGATACCATTTCTCACCCATCAAATTGGGAAAATTCAAAAGCTTGACAATACAAGCCTGGAAAGGCTGTGGAACGTAGACCTTCTAAAGCGCTGCTGGTGGAAATGCAAAATGACGTAAGCCCTAAGAACAGGGTTGTGGTAATAGCTAAGAAAACTACATATGCATTTACCTTTGACCCAGCACACAGCAAGCCCACTTCTAGGAATCTACCCTAAGAATATGCCTCCAAAAATATTAAAATATAATACATGCACAAGCTTATTAATTGCAGCATCATTTGTAACCACAAAACATTGGAAACTACATAACACGAATGATTATTTGACCATACCATGGTATTATACATACATGCAACGAAACACTATGTACCTGTAAAATAAAATGAAGACAATCTCCGCGAGGGAATATGGGGTGATTTCCATAGACACTGGTAAATGAAAAAAAGCTAAGTGCAAAAGTGCTTCTAAAGAATGCCACCTTTTGTGTAAGAAAGAAGGTGAAACAAGAGCACATAGAAATACCCATGGAGCTTTACAAAAAGAAACACAGGAAAAATAAACCAGAAAGTCAGGGAGTTGTTTACACACAGAGGGTTGGGTAGAATGGGTGGCACAAGGCAGGAAGACACTTCTCTGAGTATGCCTTCTGTGATCATGTTAATGTTCTTACACAAAACATGAAATTAAGCCACCAAGGATGGAAAAGGAGTCGGGGTAGGTGGGACTAAAACTGAAAGTAAACTCATCTCCAAACAAGGCACCTAACTCACAAAGTTGTGGTGACATGAGCTAATCCATGGAAAGTGCTCAGAACAATGCCTAGTACCTGTAAACACGGAACAAGTGTTAACAGTACCACTACTATTGCTATTGTATCAGGTACCTGGGTACTACCTACAAAAGTAGTTTATAACCCACCTGCCTACAGTGTTGCTACTAAACGGCTGGTCCTCCACCAGCCCACCAGCATCACCCAGGGACTTGTTAGAAATGAACATCTCAGCCCCCCCCCCCAGACCTACTGAATCAGAATCTGCATTTTTTGCCAGATCCACAGAGAATTCGTATGCACATTATAGTTTAAGAAGTACTGGGCTACAGGACATGTATGTTACAAGATGATCTCATAAGATGGCACAGGCCAAGAGGCAAATGAAGGACACCAGAAATACATGTCCCAGGAACCCACCTCCTTCTTGATAACTCATTCTGTTAGGATTTACCCAGAGACGTTCAAAAGCCTGAAGAAAAGCAGATCTGGTTTTACGAGACGTGACCAGGTATCAGCAGTTCCTCAGCACGGGACACGCGGAGCGGTCTGGTGCCCTTGAAGAGGGCGCCCTCGTGTGGAGCCGACAGGGAAGCCCAGCCCTTCCCCTCCACGCAGGACGGCGCCCGCGCTCGGAGGACCACGTCGGGCGTTGGTTCTGGACTAGGGGCCACTGGCTGTCTCCGCGCGCGCTTTTCAGCTTTAGGGACCGCTGCCAAATAGCTAGCTCATCACGTGTGTCACAACAGTGTGTACGCGCAGGAATGTACACAGCAGAAAAAAAGAGGTTCCTGATGATCCAACTACAATCCTTGCTAAGACATAGGCCAGAGGAAAGTCAATATTGAAATCATCTCCAACCCTCACCTTCTTGCATCCCAGCACTCCGGCCGCGGTGGTCTCTTGCACCCTAAGTTGCTAGCAGCAAAACAGGATTTTCCTTCCTTCCCTCCCTGCCTCCTTGTCTCCCTCAGTCCTTCCCTCTCTTCCTCCTCTTTCCATTTTCCGTCTTCTCTCCTTTTATAGTCCCTTCTCCTGAGTAACATGTTACTTAAAAAAAAAAGCGGTTTTGTGAATTCTATAACTTGAGGGCGAGGAACAGAACCTATCACCTATTGCCTTGTACAACAGTCGGTATGTACGAGTAAAGTGTTAACCAAAGGCCTCGCATCAAAGCTTTTGTAACATTAAAAAAAAAAAAAAAATCGCACATCGTCAGCATTTCTTAAGTTTCCGAATGTTCCCGTGCCACTCTAAATCTCTAGAATGCTCGTATTTGAAAATATGTGTCAGGGTGTTTTCATTTTACAGTAACAATAAGCAACGTTTCGCACCTGAATCCTATCGCTTGTATGTAGTGCTTTCTTCAGCCTCGACTCGTACACTTGTCGCTTACTTTGCACCTCGAGGCCACACGACTCCCGGCCTGAGACACTCGTGGGCGGTGCGGGGTGAGGGCGGGTATCAGTTCAGTACCTTTGGGGTGGCCGAGCGAGGTGTTCGTGTCCGAGCACGCCGTGGAAGGCTCCAGGCGTCTGAGGAGAGGCCTCCGGGGAGCGGGCCGCGCACAGCCGCAGGGGCGGCGGGGCGGGGCGGGCGGCTCGGGTTACCGCGAGGGGCGCGGGCGCGGCGCCTCCTCCGCCCGGGCGGCCGCCTGCTCCGAGAGCCGCGCGGGGAGGCAGCGCGGAGGCGGCAGCGGCTCGGAGCGCGGCGGGCGGCGGCTCCGCCCAGGGCAGCCCGGCAGCCCGGCCGGTGAGTGCGCGCGGGCGGCCGCGGGGTCGGGGCCCACCCCGAGGGGCTCTGGCTGTCGCCACCACTCCTAGTGGTTCCCTCTCTGCCTGTGTCTCGGGCTTCGTCTCTCGGTCTCTCTCTGTCTCACTCTTTGCTCAAACTAACAGCCAACAATTTGACTTGCCCTCACCTTGTCTTGTCTCCAAAACCTGGCAGGATAACGCCTCCAGAAGCGCTTTCCTTTGCAAGCCTGCCCCACACCGTGCCTTCAGCCTGCAGCCACAGCGCAGAGTTTTTACTAGACGTTTGCCTCTGAAAGTCCCTTTGGTTCTAACCCAACCCTTTGCTGTTCAGTTTTGTTTTCATCTTTTCTGACGCGCCCTGACGTTGCTTCCGCAACCCTCTCATCCTTGCTCAGCTGTGGCCAGTAGCGAGACCCCTTAATTCTAAAGGCCTGTTCGTATCCAAGTCGAATTAAACAAAACAGAAACCCCTGAGTACCTCCTTCGGCCTGCTCTGCAGAGACCAGGCGCTGCCTGCAGTTCTGCCAGGGTGGGTCTGCCGGCTTGTGCCTGCCCGGAGTTCCCGGCGAGGCGGCTTTGGTTCGGAGACTGGGCCCTCCGCTCAGCACCCAGGCGAGGCTTGAACCTCCGTCTTCTCCGTTAATGAAGGGGCTGCTGAGAACCTTCCTGCCCTATAAATTGGTATCGGCCTCCTGCCTAAAAATCTATTTCCCTCCTAATCACTTATCGTGGCAGGTGTTTTACCGTAATAGTGGTTCTGACATTGGACTGTGAAAGCTGTCAGCTGTGCTTGCATTTAGCAAAGATAATTGATCAGAGAACCCATTTACTTGTATTGACTATGCCTCATGGCACTCTGGGCCAGGCCTCTCGGGGGGAGACAAGCTGGTCATTCTTAGTAAACATACAGCCCACTAGAGAAAACTGCAGGCAGCTGCTAGCCCTGAAGAAGGCCACAGTCAGATATGCTGTGAGGTGGGGAAGATTCTTTGCCTTGTCTTGATGAGTACTGTGGTATCACTTTGGGCCCTAAATTTTAAAACACATTTTAAAACACATTTTAAAACACACATTAGTGGAGATTCTTATAACAACAAAAATGGCAATTTTGGGAGGGGGTTAGATTTAGCTTTTTCTTATCTGAAATCTGGGAACAATGTGCACTGGATATAAATGTGTTGTCTAAAGTAAGTTTAGGGACTAGCCCAAATAGAAATGGAGGGGAATTTGAAATTATACAATAGGAATTAAAAGCCTACTTTTAATTTAAAAGACATTTTGCCAAGCAATCCTAATTATTGTACTGCTTTGTATCAGAAGACAAGGAACAAGAGGGAAGAGAGAGTAATTCAAACTAATTTGCATTAGAAAGAAACGTAGAGTGAATTGCTAGGTAAGGTTGCTATGCCTGATATCTTAAGTGCACTGTTGGAAAAGTTTCTAGTCTATTAAGTAACACCTGAAGCCCCAATTCTGTTGCATAGCATTGCTTTTTTTTTCTCTTTAACTACTCTGAAACTATACAGAGTTACATGTTCCTCATTAATTTATGAGTGATACCGAAAGAATTGACTCAATCCAACAAGTATTTGAGTGCCTTCCGTGTATAGGCACCTTGCTAAGAACTAACTGAAGAACAACGGAAGACTGAGGAATTTTCAGTTAAAACAACAGTGGACTGACTTGTAAAGTGTAGAGGAAGGTGTGCACTATTTAATTGAAAATCAAAATCGGCTGAGTTTCCACCCATTCAAAATGCCATGTATGTCCCCTGGTATCTTAATCATTTTGTAGTTTTTCTACCATTTCTACCATAGTAAGCATTTTAGTAATCCAAAGGGAATAGTATTCTGGGAAATACCATAATTAAATAAGAAATGTCCATTTTCTCTGGTGTTTGCATTACCATTAAGTTTATACAGTTAAAATCAACAGGAAAAATGAGGAGATGATGATTTTCCTTTCCTTTGGTTTCCGACTAGTGAAATCCTGCATGAAAGAAAACAGCGTGGATAAATGTAATCCTCTGGTGCCTCCTCAACTGTGTTTTATCTAAGTCCATTCTTTTGAAGGATAGTTCCAGTTTCATGAAGTCTTTCAACTCTTCTTTTGGAGGATAATTCCAGAACCAATTTTATACAGTTTTTTATTTTAGCTACCAATAATCATGTCATTATCTTCTCCCAAACTTCACCCTTGAAAAATAATTGTGTTCTGGGGGACTATAACGGAGGGGACAGTCTTTTTTAAAATCTAGGGAATGCTAAGGACTTTATCCCAAAAATAATGCACAGCCAATCAAAATGTTGCATACCTTTCCAAGAATTCCTGGTGCCCAGGTTACGAGACCTTGCTTTGGAATGGGTCAGGGAATTAGAGGGTAAGCAGGTGGAGGGAAATGGAAATGAAGCAAGAACGTGGGTAAATCCACAAACTAAGTGGGTATGATTTAATTTACCTTCAAATGCAACATATACTCTGTGGCCTCTTGAGTAAGTGTTCTGTACATGGGAAGTAATAATTGTATTATTGTGAAGCACTAAAGACAGATTGGTCCTATTAAGTTTTCAATGGAGCAAGGCCAACTTTTATCTTGAATGTTATGAGTTCTTCTCTCTTTATTTTTTTTGTTTTGTTTTTCTTGCTCTTTTCAAGGGAAGTGCTTCTGCGAGGATCCGCTCCCAGTACTGATGCCCCAGTGGGCACAATTTCTCACATGCAAACTTTTGTATGCATGAATTACTAAGTACGGGAATGTTTGCATTCAAAATTAAACTTAGTTCCTCTCATCCTAGCAGTTCACTTTTAGAAAGAAGATATGTGTGTGTATATATTTGTATTTATATATTTATTTATATTATATAATTAGCATATTCCACATAAACCACTGTGATAGCAGTAGCTGTGTCTTAGAAGGAAGTGGATTGGTATTAGGAATGAGTGGACAGCATTAAGAAATATTTTGGACGTAGCTTCTTTCAAAGAACAAATCAGCACTGCTGATTAACTGCCCTTTCTTCTGCTGTATGTAGGGCCGAGGAGTGAGCTCTCCCCTCTCCAGCTCTCAGCCCTGCTGATCACCCTTGCACTGACCTGCACGGGAGCTCCCGGCTGGGGATCCTGTCCCCCAGCTCTTGTGCTGCACCTTGGATCTGGGTAAGTAGAGGCCCCTGGAACTAATAAAATGGGAGAGTGGGTTAGAGGTAGTGATGGATTTCACCTGGATCAAAGGATGCCTTAAAATTTGGAAGAAGAGTGTAAGAATGACAGAACCATCACATCTTACTCCTACCTTTTAACTTGGATCAGGATCAACCTAATTGATCCTTAGATATCAACCATCTTTGACTTACCTTGTTCTTAAGTGACAACTAGGTGGCTGACCAACAACCCTAGAATGTCATTGATAGATGTCTGTTGGATGAGTAAATAAAGGAAGATCGTGGTTTTAATCCAAGCTCTGCCACTAACTAGGCATATGATCTTGGGCAAGCCACAAGTCAATTAAATTCTCTGGACCTTATTTTTCTATGTATAAAATGAAAGTGTCATGAACCAGTAATTCTCAACTACTAATGTGTAGTTCTATTGTATTTGCGTTGCTTGGGAGTTTATTAAAAAAAAAAAAAAAAAACAGAGATCCTGATTTAATTGGACTGAAGTAGGCTCAGACATCTGTATTTTTTTAAAGTGCCCCCAGGAAATACTAATGTCCAGCCAAGATTGAGAATCTCTGGATTAAATGATCACTAAGAACTGATTCTAAGATTGTGATGTCTTAGGATAGACTTCAGGCCCACAAAGTCCCCGTTATACCTAGCCTGGCCCAATAGTACATATCTTCAGTGTTAGCCAAACCTAAACGTGCCTTTCTCAGAAGCAGTCCAGATGAAGCTGTTTCAGTTTATTCAAGGAAGGTGCTGTGCCTTCTCACCTTTTTTGGTAATCCCACAATGCTTTGCTGAGTTCTCAGCACCCAGTACATTTTGATGGACTGAATTAGGTGTAACTCTGCCTATCCGAGATGATCAGCTGTTCCTAAAGGTCCCCAGAGACGATTATATATCTTCTCTGGGTATCCATGCCAGTGTTCAATAGCTCTTGAAATTTTCTCCTAGAAGTGATCTGTGACTTGTTGCGGTGGGGAAGAAAGGTGTCGGCAAGGGATAAGGATGATCACCTTGATCATAGCTGAAATGTGAGCATCCGTGTCCAAACTGAGATAAAAAATGATCCTCACACCTTCTCAAGTAGTTAAAGACTATTGAGTTACCAGAACTGGGAGAGGGAAAAAAAGCACATTGTTTACCTTAATCTTTTCTTGGGACCTAATCTTGTTGTTGCCATTATATTGTAAGTTCTGTAGATGTTCACACTTGGAAAATTATTCTTAGACCTAAAGATAAAACTTATTCAATTGTAGTCTATGAAATTTATTTATCCCACTCTTTTTTTTCCTCCTACTACCCTTCATATCCCAAAATACCTAGAAGACAAAAAAACACTGTGTTTTTTATTGTGCCTGTCTGATCAGTAAAAGAGAGACAGCCATGAGTTGACCAAAGTGGAAAGGCATTAGGAGGAAAAATAGAACAATGGTAAGAAGCACATGGGTTACATGGAGCTATACTTAATTTCTTTCTTTTCTCTCTCTGATGATCTTATCTCTGCTACAAGCTTATTGTCAAGGTTTCCAAAATGCAAATCATCGTATCCCACTTGTTTGTGTTGGTAAGTGTGGTAAGTGTGTTGGTAACACACAGCTCTGTGTTGGTAAGTGTGGGCTTGTGGCCCACAGTACGTGGAGTGGTGACTCCGTGAGTGAACTCACCAGCGTTGACCAATCCCAGGACCTGACTTAATTCTAAATAATATCTTAGGTTGGAGAATATTTTTTTCTGGAGTGGAAATCTGCCAGACAGTTCTTTCCCTTTGTGACTCAGAGGAGCTGCCCTTACCTGATGTCAAAAATCCCATGCAGATCTACAAAACCAGCTCACCCTCCACCTCCCCAGCCACCTAAAGCTGGTTGTACTCACGGACATTGAAAAAAATCTATAATTGGATTCATTTTTTGTGTTTATTGCTGATCATTGTTCCCAAAGATTTAGTAGTATTGGGGTATGCTGTTTAATTATCTCATAATTTACTCCTTACCTACTTCTTAAAATGAATTAAAGTAGGAATAAATATGCCAAGAAAAGATGGATTTGTCATCATAACTTTAATGAGAAACTTGGTTGTTACTAAACTCAAAAGCTGTTTATGTATTTACATATAAAAATTTGTCCTCCCACTCATCTAATTTTTTTAAGACAGTAAGACTAGTCAGGGTTGTGCTGGTCCTTAGGATTATCATTAGTTTGTTTTTTAAACCTTTACTTCTTGAAAATGATAAGAGTTTGCAAAACAGTTAGAAATGATTAAATTTTGTAGCTAGTTCCTGTTTACTGAACACTTTTAACAACAATCTCCAAAGGTAACAGGGGTTTGTTTCTTCCTTTCTTTCTTCCTTCCTTCTTTTCTTGATTCACTCATTCATTGAACAGATATCTAATGAATTCTTATGTCCCTGACCTCACGCAGCTTACATTCTCATGAAAGGAGGATAGAAGATAGAAAATAAAGGAGTAAAATATAGTGTAGGTTAAATGGTGTTAAGTGCTATGGAGAAAAACACAGCTGACAAGAAGCCAGTAGAGCAGTTGGTTGTGCAAATTTTAAAATAAGATGTTCAGTAAAAGCTTCCCCTGAGAATGTGATACTGAGCACAGACAGACCTAAAAGTGGTGAAGGGGAAAGTTATGAGCTGCCTGGGAGTAGAGCATTCTAGCCAAAGCAAAGGCCCTGAGGCAGGTATGTGAAAACAGCAAGAAGGTCCATGTGGCTGCAGTACAGTGACAAGTTGGGAAGTCAAAGGAATGATACCAGAAAAGAAAGGAGCAGGTGTAGGCAGGAGTTTGTGTGGGTGCTAACGAAGAGCCTTTTCAGTAAGATATTTGCAAGGTGTTATGAAGATGGGTTTTCTTACTGTTTAGTCAAAACAACAGCAACCTTGTGTTCTCTTTCTTCCTTGTTACACCTCTCTGATATCCTCCCCAACTTTTCGTTTCTCACCAAATCAGCCTCTTTGTTCGTAACCCCCAAGGCTGGCTGTGGAGTGGGCTTTGGTCTCCTTTTCTCCTTGCTTCCTAGGCTAGGGACAGTGGCTCACACCTGTAATCCTAGCACTCAGGGAGGCCGAGGCAGGAGGATCGCTTGAGCTCAGGAGATGGAGACCAGCCTGAGCAAGAGGGAGACCCTGTCTCTACTAAAAACAGAAAAAGTAGCTGGGCATTGTGGTGCATGCCTGTAGTCCCAGCTACTCAGGAGGCGTAGGTAGGGGGATCGCTTGAGCCCAGGAGTGTGAGGTTGCTGTGAGCCAGGCTAACAGAAGTGCTGGAGGTGCTGTGGCACTCTACTCAGGGCAGTGGAGTAAGACTCTGTCTTGGGGGAAAAAAAAAATTTTGCTTCCTTGTTGCCCTGAAGCCCTGCCCTTCCCATTTTAAGGAATGTTCTACTTGTTGCTAAAGAGTAAAAACTGTCAGGTAGTACCAAAACCAACAATCATGAGAGAAATCTTAATAAATTTATACAAAATGTATCTTAGTTTATACTGTAGACCAGACACAAAGTGGTTGTGTTGCTGTTGGGCTGAGTTTAGCCTACATGTTTTGTTGGGTCCACACATTATTTCATGAAAATTTGTATTGGTTTCCAACATTTAAAAATTGAGAAAGTTTTTCTAAAAATGTAGTTTCAAATTCTCTTTCAAAATTGGATGTTCTATGTGAAGTTCTAGAATAAGCAAAACTAACCCATGGTGATAGAAATCAGAATTGTGGTTGTATGACATGGCAGGGATTGACTGGGTAGGGGTACAAGGGAAATCTCTGGATGATAAAAGGTTCTATTTATAGTAGTCTGAAATGCATGGTAAAACTCATTAAACCATATGCTGATCTGTACAGTTCACCGAGGGTACATGAAACCTCAATACAAAGAAAATTTTTATTTTTAATCATTTATTTTCTTGCTGTTATTTGTGTTCCTTATACATTTTGGATATTACTCGTTATCAGATGTATGGTTTGCAAATATGTTCTCCATTCTGTGGGTTGTCTCTTTGTTAATTGTTTCCTTTGCTGTGCAGAAGCTTTGTAGTTTGACATAGTCCCATTCATCTATTTTTGCTTTTGCTGCCTGTGCTTTTGGGGTAATATCCAAAAAAATCATTGTTCAAACCAATGTCATGGAGTTTTCCCCCTATGTTTTCTTATAGTAGTTTTACAGTTCTAGATCTTACATTTAAGTCTTTAGGCTGGACATAATGGCTCATGCCTGTAATCCTAGCACTTTGGGAGGCCGAGGTGGGAGGGTTGCTTGAGGTCAGAAGTTTGAAACCAGCCTGAGCAACATAGCAAGACTTCTGCCTCTGACAAAATGGAAAAATTAGCTGGGTGTGCTAGTGTGTGCCTGTAGTCCCAGCTACTGGGAAGGCTGAGGCAGGAGGATGCATGAGCCCAGGAGTTTGAGGCTGCAATGAGCTATAATGACGCCACTGTACTCTAGCCTGAGCAACAGAGTGAGACCCTGTCTCAAAAAAAAGAGAAAAAAGTCTTTAATCCATTTATAGTTGGTTTTTGTATATGGTATGAGGTAAGGATTCAATTTCATTCTTCTGTGTGTAGATAGTCAGCTTTCCCAGCCCCATTTATTAAAGAGACTGTCTAAAGAAAATTTTTAAATGGAAGCCTTACTGAATATTCAGTGAGAGCTAAGCAGCAGCTGACCAGTGTGGGCTTGATTGGTACAAACTTATTTGATCCATGTTAGTCATTTTCATTAACTACCTGGCCCCTTGTAGTGGTGTTGGTTTGTGATTCTTTTAGCAGGTGCTTGGTGGTTTTGGTTTGAACTATCCAGGGGGAGCAAATCATAAAGGGCCTGATATGTTTAATTGTCAGTGAAGAAAATAGTACCTGCCTCCTAGGGTCATATGTGAAGCATGTAACAAAAACATAAGACTGACAGCTTGAATCAGTTAAGCAACTCACCTATATCCCTCTCAATTAGTGGTATTATTAAATCTCGGGATTCTCAGTAGTCTCTGGACATAACTTTTACTTTTTGTCTCAAATTCCACAAGTCTCCTGTATTTGCAGACTGCTTTCCTAAGAGGATAACAAAAAGTATTTATTACTTCTATTATCAGCACTTAACACTTTTATTATGTTTGTTGCTAAAGTAATAGTGTCTACTATGGAAATCCTAGAAAATGCAGAGAGAGAAAAAGAAAAGAAAATTACTCGTAATTCCACCATCAAACATAACCCGTGTTTACTGTTTTACGGTAAATGCTTTCAAAAGTTTCTCCATACATCTATATGTTTATATTAAAAATGTGTTTGATAAATTTTAGCACACAACAGCCCAATTTACAAAACGGACAATAATAAGTCAAAGGCCACAGATGACAGACCAAGCACAAGCATTTGCTTCCTCTCTATCCCTGAACTCCATTTAAATGGCTGTGAAATTATACAAAGAAGGAAGAACTCTGAAGATAATGGGATAGAAAAAAATGTTTGGAAGCAAGTTACTGATGAAACAGAACCAAGAATTAGGGCAAAAAGGACCACGATAGGGATACAAGTGATGTTCTAGAAAGAACCACAGAGAAGCTGTGCATGTGGAGTCAGGAAGGACAGAGAGCATGCAGGAGCAGGGCGTACAAAAGCAGAGAGATTAGTTATAGTGAAGTAGGGCACCACAGAGTAAAGCTTTTGTTTTTCTGGCATTCAGAAAGAGGGTGGGCCTGGCCCAGAGGCCAGCTCTAGCCTCCTCACCCTAAAGTGAAGCTAGCCACGAACAAAGCTGGTGCAGAAATCCTCCTAATCCCCATTTCGTTCAGGGAAGAGTCCTGTTCTGGAAATACTTATATACGTGATAGTGGAAGAAATTGGCACAAATAATCCAGAAAAATGAATGAAGTCCTTAATTTATAAAGAAAATATATAACCAGGCATGGTAGCTCACGCCTATAATTGCAGGGCTTTGGGAGGCCAAGGTGGGAAGGTCATTTCAGGCCATAAGTTTAAGACCAGCCTGAACAACATAGCAAGACCCTGTTTCTACAAAAAAATTAGCTGCACATGGTGGCACATGCCTGTAGTCCTAGCTACTCAGGAGGCTGAGGCAGGAGGATCACTTGAGAAGTTTGAGGTTACAGTGAGCTATGTATTCTGAGGTTACAGTGAGCTATGTATTCTGTGTCCAGCCTGGGCGACAGAATAAAACCCTGTCTCAAAAAAAGCAAAATGAAAAAGAAAGAAAATATATAACCAGAAAACATTAAGATAAACAATTGCTCTTGCCAGAGGAGAGATCATTCAGGGAAAAGAAAATAGCTTTAAAAAATCTGAGTATCCTTTGAGTGATTAAAAAAGATGATGTTTCCATACAACAAAAACAGAATGCTATTAAGAAGGAGCAATAAGAAAATAAAAAAGATCTTTGAAATTTAAAAAAATTACTAAATAAAAATTATTTACTAGAAGGGCTAAAAGGTTAAGTTTAAAAAATCTCTCAGAATGCACAACCAAATGTCAAAGAAAAAGAGAATATACTATAAAAGAGGAGAAACATAGAGAAGCAATCCAGTAAGTCTATTGGAATTCTAGAAAGAGAAAACAAAATAAAAGGGGAGAAGATGACTAATACTAGAAAAATTCTGTGAAGGGGGAAATGCAAAAGAAAAGTAAAAAAGAAATACTAGAAAAAGTTTTCCTATAGTTGAGGAAAAGTATGAGATTAAAAGAGTCCATCAATAAAAAAATCTAGAGATACAGTCATTATAAAATTTCCAAGTTAAGGATACAGAGAGATTCCTAAAACTTTCTGAAAGGAAAAATAAAGTCATTTACTTAAGATTGACAAAAGCCTTCTCATGAGTGAACTAGATGCTAATGGAATAAGTGCCTTCAAATTTATAAGGGAAAATGATTTTGAACATAGAATTCTATTGCCAGTAAAATTATCACTTAATTATAAGAGTGAAATGAAGACATTTTCAGACATCCAAAGACTCAGGCCATCTACTTCTAAGTACCTTTTCTGAAGCAATTGCCTGAGGATGTACCGGAGCAAAATGAGGCTATAAAGCAAAAAGGAGGAAGATGTGGAATAGAGTGGAACTAATCCACAATTGCAATGAAAATAAATCCTTAGTTGACAGATGTTTACCAGACCTAGAAAAAATTAATGCAAATTAGGGCAAGTGAGCTCCTAGAAGAATGACATTAAGAAGAATTAAGTAAATTTCATTTAATAGGAGGAATCAATAATGAACAATATTCACATAGTCATAGTAATAATGGAACTTCTAGCAACCGGAGGACTAAGCTGACTCATTCATACCTCCCTTCATTACAAACAAACAAAAAGGAAGGATAAAACACAAGAAAATGTTTAAATAGTTAACCTTGAAATAAAAACTGCCAGGCTGGGTGCAGTGGCTCACGCCTGTAATCCTAGCACTCTGGGAGGCCAAGGCAGGAGGATGGGTCAAGATCAGGAGTCAAAACCAGCCTGAGCAAGAGTGAGACCCCATTTCTACTAAAAATAGAAAGAAATTAATTGACCAACTAAAAATATATAGAAAAAACTAGCTGGGCATGGTGGTGCATGCCTGTAGTCCCAGCTACTAGGGAGGCTGAGGCAGAAGGATCGCTTGAGCCCAGGAGTTCGAGGTTGCTGTGAGCTAGGCTGATGCCACGGCACTCTAGCCCAGGCAACAGAGTGAGACTCTGTCTCAAAAAAAAAAAAAAAAAAAAACTGCCAGAAGAATGCAGAAAAAATGTTTTTAAAAAAACACTAAGTAAAATCTCACATGCAGCACAACCCATGGGAGTTTCTCTGTGGGATACAGATGCTGGAGTATAGTTGTACCATTCATACCTGAAAAGGAAACATGGCCTCAGACCCACAGGAGACCAGGAACCTAAAAATGAAACACTGAATAAGCCTGGAGCCGCAACAACCTCTCTAGTCATTAGTAGAGTATTAGGAAAATTCTAACCACTACTTAGGGAAACAAAGAAGTCTTCTAGGCCTTGAGTGAAAGTTAAAAAAAAAAAAGTCACCCTTAAACAATCAAAACCCCAGGCCTGTGCCTCACTCAGTATTGGTTTCAAAATCATACTCCCTCTGTGGTTCAGAAACCTCAAACTATTATATTAAACAAACATGAACAATAGTGAAAAAGTCCAGGACCCACTAAAACAACCAGACCCCTGGCAGAGTAGACATAAAAGTGTCTAGAGACACTTTCGCAACTTAAGTACACATGGAACACCCATAGAATCACTCCTCCCCTTCCCCCATTTCATATAAGCTCAAAATTTTAAAAAACATACCAACAGCCATAAGGGAGTATCAGCAAACAAATAATCAGAATAACAGATCCCCAAGAATTTAAAACAATGGAAATATATGAACAAGATCGTGTGCATGAAAAATTATCAAAAGAATGAAGAGAATTGAAAACAAAAGGAAAGTATAGTACACTATAAACATAGAACAAGCATATTTCAAAAGTAGATATAGAAATGAAAAATATAGATTTAAAATATGAATATAAAAATAGGAATTTTTTCAAAAAATTAATGTGAGGCACAACGTGGTGGCTCAAGGCTAGAGCAGTGGCTCACACCTGTAATCCTAGCACTTTGGGAGGCTGAGGTGGGAGGATTGTTTGAGACTAGGAGTTCAAGACCAGCCTAAGCAACATAGTGAGACCCCCATCTCTACAAAAAAAAAAATTAGCCAGGCATGGTGGTATGTGGTACCGTCCAGCTACGTGGGAGGCCGAGGCAGGAGGATCGCTGAGTCCAGGAGTTGGAGGTTGCAGTAAGCTGTGATGATCCTGCTATACTCTGGCACCCTGGCAACAGAGTGAGACCCTGTCTCAAAAAAAGAAAAAAAAAGAAAAAAATTAATGTGCTAGTTAAACAACATATTAGACCCAAAGGCAGATAAGTGAACTGGAAGCTGAATCTGAGAAAACTACTTGCAATCAATCCAATAAATAAAAAGCTGGAAAATGTAAGAGATTAAAAGACACAGTGATATGAAAAGCTCCAACAAATGTCTAATAGAATTCTACAAGGAGGGAGACTAGGGAGAATGAATTAGCCTATATTGGTTATATAAGTAAACAAAAATAGTAATGTAACTTAGTAAAAATAGGGATGAGTAAAGAGACCTTAATGTTCTTATTTTATGGTAAACATTTAAAAATAATGTCTAAATTTTATAAATCAAAACAATCATAATTTTTTTTACTTAGAGCAGTAGTGCTCAATTCTAGAAAAGATTTGTAAATGTGTCATAGTGGTTGGAGGGTGGTACTAGCATTTAATGTCAGGAACAGAGATACTGAATGCACAGAGCAATCCCACTCAAATCCTATCTGCAATGCCAATTTCCCTCTTTTTGAGAAATGCTGATTTATAATTAATAATAAACCTACCAGAAGAACTAGTAACAAAAATGATTTGAAGAAAATGATTGCCTCAGGGAATAGTACTAGAGTTGGGGAGAAGTGGGGTGAAAAACTATTGCTTTTTATTATTAGCCCTTCCATAATACTTGCAATTTTATCAGGTCCATATTAATTTAACCAAAAGTTATTATTTTAGAGAAAGAAATGACTGGTCAGCCAGTAGATTCTCCTTTCACTTTCACTTAAAGAAGAGAACCTTTTCTTATTAAAGTATCTGTCTTTCAAACTTAAGCACCAATTTGAATTACTGAGCTCTTTACCCCAAAGAAGATTCTGGAGGCATATCTTGTGAGTATTAATGATCTTTCAAGTGTTTCTGGTTGGAAAATAAATTTTGTAATTTATCAATTTATGGAGTCACAGCAAATTAGTGCTGGAAGGGATTCAATTTCTTTAATGGAATTGAATAATTTCTCCATTTTGGAGTGATTTTCATCAGTACTGCTGTATAGGACAAAGGAGAACTGGGATATAGTCAAATAACAAGAGCATATGGCTTCAAGTTGAAACCTGCAGCTTGCCTTTTATGGACCTCAAGACCTGATCCTACTCAACCTATCCAGTTTCATTTCCTGCAACCACCCAAAGCACAATTTTCTACTAGTACTTTGGTATTCCATGAACATGTCCTATTAATTTTTACCTTCATACTTCTCTGTTCAGAATCATGTGCCTTCCCTTTTGCTTCTACTCATTATTCAGGAGCCACTTCAAATCCAGTATCCTCTCTGAAGCTTTCCTTGACCTCCAACCTCACTTCTAATCTTAAGACCACTGTGCTTCATAAATAACACAGCATAACAAGTGGGAATACATGCCTATAATTAATATAATTTAGATAATATTAGGTATACATTTTGACATAATTAATCTGATACACATTTAATGAGGCAACATAGGATATGAACATGGTCTCTGAAATGATCTAGACCTAAATTTCAATCTCAGCTGTTTTCCCTCCATCAGAGCCTCAGATACTTCATCTGAAAAATATGGATAATTTTTACCTTCCATGGATGTTGTGATTCTTTAACTGCAGTCTCAATAAATGTTAACTACTATAATTATTTTTAATTATTATTGTGATTCATAATAAACATCAATGTCTACCATTCATATTATTTTAAGTCAATTTGTTGTTTTTATGTGCTCAGTTTGTAAGTTATCTAGTATTTATAATCAACATCAGCATTGTTTAAATATGAACTACTTTTTATTATCATGACACACATAAACTCAGATCAAAAAACAAAACCCCATTTATAATAGCAAAAAATTGGAAGTAGCCTAAATAATAATTAGTGGTTAACTAAATCATGGTACATGTATGTTAGAAAATAGTATGCAGCCATTAAAAAGTATTCTTTTGAATCTGTTTAATGACATGACAAAATGTTTATGATACAATGTTAAGTAAAAAAAAAAAAAAGGCTCACCCCTGTAATCCTAAGCATTCTGGGAGGCCGAGGCGGGAGGATTGTTTGAGCTCAGGAGTTTGAGACCAGCATGAGCAAGAGTGAGACCCCGTGTCTACTAAAAAAATAGAAAGAAGTTAGCTAGACAACTAAAAATATATATATATAAATTAGGCCAGGCATGGTGGCTCACACCTGTAATCCTAGCACTCTGGGAGGCCAAGGCAGGAGGATCACTTGAGCTCAGGAGTTCAAGACAAGCCTGAGCAAGAGTGAGACCCCATCTCTACTAAAAACAGAAAAAAATTAGCAGAGCATGGTGGTGCACGCCTGTAGTCCCTGCTACTCGGTACTCGGGAGGCTTGAGCCCAGGAGTTTGAGGTTGCTGTGAGCTAGGCTGATGTCATGGCAATGTAGCCCAAGCAACAAAACAAGACTCAATAAAAAAGAAAGAAAAATTTTCCGGGCGTGGTGGCTGGAGCCTGTACTCCCAGCTCTTAGGAAGCTGAGGCAGGAAGATTGCTTGAGCCCAGGAGTTTGAGGTTGCAGTGAACTATGATGATGCTACTGTACTTTTTTAGCATGGGCAACAGAGTGAGACCCTGTCTCAATAAAAGCATCTCAGCCATATAAATGTATCATATATAGTATTTATGTGCATATATATGCATTTATAATGTACATTTAATATGTATTAATAGCATTTAGGCATGGGAAAATAATTTCCCAAATTTCCACAGTGGTCATATATTAATTTTATAATAATAAGGAAAAAAACACATTTTGTGTATCAAAGGCTGTTGATCTCATTTCCTAAACATTGATATTTCCTTGCCAACAATCTCCTGGTCTCATCCCCAAAATTTCCTGTGTTCTCTATTGTTTTATATGATTCTGCCCACCCATAGGCCATCCTTATAAGGATGTAGCTGCAGGCATCAGGTGACAAGTTTCCTGAGGACGTGAACTATAGTTTATTGATCTCTAAGTGTAATCGACTTACATGTTATAGTCTAACATGTAGAGACTCCATAGATTATATTGAATGGATGAATAAATGAAGATCCAAGGCCTTGAGATATGGAACAGGTAAAAAGAAATAAGTGTGAGATTTATTTAAAATGTAATAACATATATTCAGACAAATATCTTTTGAATTATAAGGACTTTATTCTAAGTTCTTTATAATTCTTATATTTAGCCTCAGTGCAGCACTCTTAGTGCTAGCTAAACAAATTATGGAGCATCCATATAATGGCATGCTATGCAGCTATTTAAAAGAATAGCTGCATAGGAAGCTCTTTTGTACTGATATGACAAGATCACCAGGATATATTAAGTCAAAAAGGCAAGGTAGAACAGTGCTTAGGCACACTACCATTCATGAGAAAAAGAATATATTCGTATCTGCTTGTGAAGCTATGAAATACCTTTGGAAAGACACACAGGAAACTGGCACTGTGGTTGCCTCCCAGCCATGGAATGAAAGTGAGACTTCACTTTAATTCTTTTTATATATGAATTTTTGTGAATATATTAGTGATTCAAAAAGGCAATTAAAGAAAAATATAGGAAAATCATTATCCTTGTTTACAAATGAGCAACCTGAGGTGGCATGAAATTAGGAACCATGCCCATAGTAGTAGTAATAAGTCACATTTAGTGAGCACTTACTGTGTGCCAGGCCCTATTTTAGAAACATTTTCTAATTTATTTCTCATGGATTTATAATGAGGTATTATTTTTATCTCAGTGTTATAGCTGAACACTCTGAAGGGAACATAATTTATTAACCAATCTGGGATATTTTTGGAAACAATGATTACTCTGGAACAGCAGGCAGAAGCCAGGACCTATGGTCACCCTACTTAGGTCAAGTAACTTGCCAGATGTCCCAGCACAATGGCAGAACCAGCACTTGAACTGAGGTCTATGCGATTCCACAGCCTATACCCCCCAGCTGCCATTTACAGATAAGGAAACTGAGGCATAGGAAGCTTACACTTTGCAAAAAACCACACAGCTATTAAGTGGCTATTCTAGCCTCCAAACACAGTCCTTCTAAACCCAAAGCCTAGCATATGATGTTGCCTCTCTCGATACTAATCTAAGAGCCCTTTGGCAGAGGAATTTAAGGGGAGAAGGATACATATAAAGAAGAGGAAAAGGGTGGGCAGAGCACTAGCCTAAATGCTTCGGCAGGCTTGGCCTCACCATTCACGCTGAGTGCGTTCAGTCGACAAATGCCTGGGAGACTGCTGCATGCCGGCTCTGCGCTCAGTGCCCAGAAACCACAGTCCTGTCCTCTCAGAGCTTACAGTCGACATTCAAGACCTGTTTGCCTAGATCTTAGCGGCTTTTCCTCTTCCTACATATTGGGCCACTATAATTAATCAATGATAGTTAATAAGGAAAAGCAGGTAATATATTCTAGTTATGCTAAGAGTCCCAAAAGTACAAAGAGGAAGCAGCTTTTTAAAATTACTTTCAGGAAAAGGCTGATAAAGTCATAAGTGAAAATATATATTTTTTTTATTTTAAATCATGAGGCTGTTGTTATATGCTATGTATATTACAGAAAAGCTTATGTTCTGTTGCTCTGGGCAATGTTGAAAAAATTGTATAATAACATTTATTTTTTTGTTCATGTTGATGCTCTTAAAGAAGGTATATGAAAGATATATTAATAGTAAGCTTGGGCATGTGTTTGCGTACTTGGGATTAAAAGGTATATGCATTATTAGAGTTATAAATGTGTAAACTGATTATTTTGAATAGATGGATGGATGCTCTGAAAGTCACTCTCTTCTGATACCTACAGTTCACAGAGAAAAATACACAGTTTCAAAACTTAAAATGAAGAAAAACATTAGTGATGAGGGTCTTAGTTGAATCCACTCTAACTAGTTTAAGCACAAGGAGATTTAATTGGCATTTTGGAAAAACTTCCCAAATACAGTTCTTAGAATGTTGTCATTGGAAACATTATCTTTAAAGATGAGAGAACACAGAAGCAGAGAGTAGAATGGTGGTTTTCAGGGACTGGAAGGAGAGGGAATTGGGGAGGTGTTAGAGGGAACAAAGTAAAAGCATGCAAGATTAATAAATCCTAGAGATCTGTACAGCACAGTACCTAGAGTTAACAACACTATTGTACATTCAGAAATGTGCTAAGAGGATAGATCTTCTGTTGTGTTCTTATCACAAAATAATAAAGAGGACAGGAGCAAGCTTTTGGAGGTGATGGATATGTTTTTATGGCATAGATTACGGTGATGGTTTCATGAGTGTATACACTAAGTATATGCAGCTTTTTGTGGTTTAAAAGTAAATAAAGAAAGATGAAGAAACTAAGACCCAGAGAGGCAAGTTATTTTTCCATATTCATTCAACAAGCATTTGGGGGCCCTAAGTACCAGTCATGGTACAGAAATAAGCAGTGTTAGATTTCTCCTCTCATGGAGTTCGCAGTCTGTTTTCCTAACTGGTTATGCATCAGTCTCACTCCATGAATTTTAAAAAATGCAGTTTTCAGAATTATTAAATAAGAATCTCTAGAGACCATGGAAACTGGTTTTATGCTCCCCAGGTGATTCTGACATGCTTCTAGGCATGGAAAACCCTGGTCTAGTCAACCCTGTGGTAACCATTTAGAGCAGCTCAGATGCTTGAGGTACAGAACCAGGGCTAGACCCCGATTCGGACCTCCAATTTGGAGTGTCAATGTTAGGTAGATAGTTAGGAT
>CAUYPO010108068.1:0-18836 GCA_963574435.1 Cheirogaleus major | reverse complement strand
TTGCTCTTGTGTGATGAGGAAAGCTTTAAAGCACTGAAAGCTTGTTTTACTTCACAGGCAGCTTTACTTGTAATGTAAATCAGAATAGGTAACATATACATATATGTTTTCATTATGTTATTTTTAAATGTTCACAATTTTATTTTGATAAATGAAAAATTAGAAAAGTCATATCATGGCTGTCGGCTAAAGTCGCTGTGTGCGTTCATCTGTGGCCGTCGACTATAGTTGACGCTGGTACAGAAGTGGTTAACAAAAACTTACTATGGGTCTACCATTCAAAGCACTGTACTAGACATACCAATTATTAAAGATTTGCTTAGAGAAATTTTCAGTGATGATAAACTTGGATGTACTTTGGCCTAGTACATTCTGAAATTCTGTAATTTCTATAAAAGAAGTTTATTATTATATGGTTTTCTTTCTCCCTCCCTTCCTTTCTCTCTCTCTCTTTCTTTTTCTGAGACAGAGTCTTACTCTGTTGCTCTGGGTAGAGCGCAGTGGCATCATTATAGCTCACTGCAACCTCAAACTCCTGGGCTCAAGTGATCTTCCTGTCTCAGCCTCCCGAGTAGCTGAGACTACAAGTGCGCACCACCACGCCCTGCTAATTTTTCTATTTTTTGATAGAGAAGGGGTCTCGCTCTTGTTCAGGCTGGTCTCAAGCTCCTCAGCTCAAGTGATCCTCCTTCCTGGTCTCCCAGAGTGTTAGGATTACAGGCATGAGTCACTGAGTCTGGCCTTCATTTTCTTTAAATTAATTTTTAAATTTCTCTTGACCCAACCCTCACGGACACCTTCCCAGAAGCAATTACCTTCAATTCTTTTGGATGTTTATCCTCCTTTTAAAATCATTATTCTTAAGCAATGTTTATATGGCTATGACTTTGTTTTAGACTTTTATCTACTAACTTTAGTATAGTAGATGAAGACTAAGCTTTCCTACATCATCTTCTTCCACCCTCTGTCCTGTCCTCATTCTCCCAACATAGCTCTGGCATAATTTTTGGTTAAATCAATAGTCCACACTCATATTACTATGACTATGCAAACATGGTTCACAGCAGAGACAAATGATAATTTGTAATAATGATAATGACCATGTCTCCTTTCTCGTATACTCCATTTTTTCCTAGTGTTAATAACTGTTTCACATTTTGTTCATTTGCTTGGTTTCCCATATAGCTCTTATTAACTTTCTACAAATATCTAACATCTCTGCTACTTGCCTTATCCATATATTAATATTTTTCCATTTCCTCAAAACCTTCCATTCCAATGTTCTCCTAGAGACTGCCTTGACAGCGCCCTCCATCCTCCTGCTGCAATCTGGACTAGTTACTTTTTAGGCCAGTTGCACTTAGTCTGCCTTTTTATTTATTTTTTTAAATTGAAAATTATTTAGGGAGTAGGGATAGGAGAGAGATGGGAGCTTCCGTGGGGAACCATATGTTCTGTATAGAAATACTGTTAGTTGCTAATATTCATGGAATGAGTGTTTTGTGGGGAAAGAGAGCAAGCGTGTATTTCTTTCAGAGGGTGTCAGAAAGAGGATGAGCTTTCAAGAAAGAAGAGCAGCCTGCCTTTATAGTGTGGAGAATTGGGTCCTTCAATTCTGGGAAATATTCTTGTATTATTTCTTTTTCTTTCTTTCTTTCTGTTTTTTTTTGAGACAGGGTCTTACTCTGTTGTCCAGGCTAGGGTGCAGTGGTATCATCATAGCTCAGTGGTCCTCAGACCTTTTTGGCACCAAGGACTGGTTTCATGGAAGACAATTTTTCCACTGGCGGGGGTGGAGGGGCAGGGCTCAGGCAGTGATGCCAGCGATGGGGAGCAACTGTAAATACAGATGAAGCCTCCCTGGCTAGCTTGCCCACTGCTTACTTCTTGCTGTGTACCCGGTTCCTAAGTTTCTTTATTTTTTTATTCCTAAGTTTCATGGAAGACAATTTTTCCACAGACAAGGGGTGGGGGACCCAGAGTTCAGGTGGTGATGTGTGGCCTGGTTCCTAACAGGCCATGGCTGGTACCTGGCTGTGGCCCGGGGGTTGGGGACTATAGTCATAGTTCACTACATCCTTGAACCCCTGGGCTCAAGTGATCCTCCTGTCTCATCCTCCAGAGTAGCTGGGACTACATGTGTGTGCTACCATGCCCGGCTAATAAATATTACATTTCTAAGACAGACCTTGAAATTAATCTTTTCAGAGATTTAAAAATAGAAGATATTCAAGCTTTTGATTCAAGATTTTAGACTGAGAACCAATGACTTACCTCACCTCTCTTCCCAAGGTGCCATTATCATTAAAGGAATAAAAAATAATAAGCCTATATCAGAGGACAGAATGAGAGGCCATTAGATGAAGTTTCAGTAAATTTCTAGGAGGTGAAAAGTAGACAGAAGAGGGTTGCCCCAGGAATGAGAGGACAAAGCTGCAGGCTAGAATGTGAATGAAGGAGACTATAGCAGAGGAGAAGCCAAATCTGCCCAGCAGACAATCCTAAGGGCTCTGAACCCAAACTGTAGCAACAAGGAGTGAGGGAAGGAGAATGTGGGGCTGAAAACTGGCCCCCTGTATAACTGTGTCCACTCATGCCCGTGAGTTCTAAATCCACACTTGCCAGCTGATTGGCCCTGTTAAGTTCACACCGCTCCCAGTCAGCTTTTCTATTCCTTTATCATTATATAGAAGTGAATATCAAGCATGATCAGACCTCAGAAAAAAAGACCATGGCATTTAAAACACACACTGGCACCCTCACAAAATTCACAGAAAAACCAGCTCCAGAGAAAACAGAGATGATTCAGAGAAAAGAACTCAAAAAACAACACTTTAATATCTTCAAAGGTTCCAAAAGATAACATACCACTTTCATAAAACCAAAAAAGATGATAGAAACAATAAGAATGAAAGAATTCTTGGAAATTATAAATATTGAAAGTGAAAAATTCAATAAAGAGAAAAATCATCACAAAGCAAAATGACAGATGAAGAAAAACAGAAAAACCATAAGAGGCACAGAGGATCAAGCAAAGGGATATAATATCTAAATTGAAATATGATATGAAAATTGAAGGGAGAAAAAAATTAAGAAATGGAGAAGAAAAACAAGGCACCTACAATGGAAAAAGAATCAGGTTGATAACAAACTTCTTAAAAACATCAAACGATGCTAGAAGAAATAAAACAAGATATAAGGTTCTGAGAAAAAAATTATTTTGAATCTATACTATACTCAAATGAACTACCACTAAATTATAAAAGCAAATAATTTGTCAGACATGAAAAAAATAAAGGCCTCGTGAGGTGGCTCACAGAAGATAGAAGATGGAAGATGGAAGGGAGAAGAGACAGGAATGACTGGGGAAGCTAATGTCTCTATCTTCCCAAAAGGGTAAAGGTAAAGCTGAAAGTTGATAGGATAACAAATAGAAATTTTTGTACAATATTTAAGATCACAAAGATAACCAATAGAAGAACTAAAAATAGAGGGATTCAACTATGAAAAGTTGGGAGGAGGAAAAAGAGGGCAGTGTGAGAGTCAACGTTATCTCTACTCTCTTGGGAAGATAAGGATAAGCTTCCCTAGTCATTTCTCTTGTCCTATTAGAGTGGAAAGTCTAAACTTGTTTAGAATTATAGAAGTCCATCATTAAAAACTAAAATAAAAAATGATTAATGAGGAACAGACAAGGGATGGGGAGAGGTAGAGCTGAGAGACTGCTGCTTTTCAGTATTAGCCCCCATAGCATTACTTTAAAACTGCACGCAGATATTTTCTTCATAAAATTTTGTTAATTAATAAAAAAGATATTCACCTGAGATGGTTTACAGAAGCTCTACCTAGTGATTAGGGATAAACATTATGTAAATTCGGAAGGACTTTTCTAGTTTCACAATGAATCATATAAAAATCATGAACTTTGTGTGACATTAAAATCATTATGCTGCCTTCAAATTTCCTTAAAATGTAATTCAAGGTAGAAGGGCAGATGGATGATATATCATTTGAAGGACACATTCACATTTATCAAGAATATTTAACAACATATATACATTAGCAAAGCAATATTACTAGTGGACAGATACAAAAATAGCTTTATTATTTAGAAGCAGTCTTAAATGGTTATTTATTTAAAAAGAATCTACTGTTCAAGGCTACAACTGATATCATAAATAGTGAGAATGAGGCTTTAGTCTCAAGTAGAATGACTAAATCCTATACACACACTTTTCACAAACTGTCTCTAAGTATCAACAGTAAGCTAATGTGATATTTATTTACCTTAAGAGCACTCACAGAAATAGTAACTATTACAGACAGGTTTGCATACTTAGACTGGAAAAAGGTATGGGGCCTCCAGCTTATCTTAAAAACCCAGGGTGTATGCTGAGGACAGGACTCAAAGGATAACCACGAGCAGTTTTCATTATCTTCAAATGTGTCAGTACCTCCTCTGAAAGAGCCCTGGTTCCTGGTCTTAGGGATACAAAAAGGTGTAAGACATTCCTGGAAAGTAAAGAGCTTACAAACTAGTTATGGAAACAGGACACACAAGATAAATGGCAACACAAGAAAACACACAAGTAGAAATGAGTGATAGGCAACTCCTTATGGAGATCAGCAAAGGGAGAGATTACTATGAGCTGGGGTAATCCTGTAATGTAAAGTAGGAATTAAAGAAAATGGGAATTCCAAGACTAAAATAGTATTAGCTACTGATTATTTAGTGCTTATAGTAGTCCCTCCTTATCCGTGGTTTCACTTTCTGAGATTTTAGTTCAGGTCAACTGAGGTCTGAAAATATTAAATGGAAATTTCCAGAAATCGACAATTTTTAAGTTTAAAACATGCGCTGTTCTGGAGTAGCCTGATGAAAACTTGTACCCTCTATCTCCGTCCTGCCTAGGACATGAATCATCCCTTTGTCCAGTATATCCATGCTGTCTATGCTACCCACCCATCACTTAGTAGCTGACTTGATTATCAGATCAACTATGGCAATATCACAGTGTAGTATTTTCTGGGGTTTCAGGAATCCACTGGTGATCTTGGAACACATCCTCTGTGGTTATGGGGGGACTACTATACTTTATCTTGTCCACAGGTGTATCTCCCAGCTTTCAGAACAATGCCTGTCATATAGTAAGCACTCCATAATACTGAACGGCTGGCCAAATGTGCAGAGAAGTATTTCAGCACTTTGAGCATACTCTGAAATTAATGCGAGGGCATTACAGAAACAGAACTCCACATATATAAGAACAACGAATAGGCCTTAAATGCATACTAGATAGAGTATGGATTTTATTCAGCAGGCAGTCAGAAGCCACTGCAGTTTTGAACAGAAAGGTGACAAAGACAACAGTGGTCTAGGGCCAGGCGTGGTGGCTCACGCCTGTAATCCTAGCACTCTGGGAGGCCGAGGTGGGAGGATTGCTCAAGGTCAGGAGTTCAAGACTAGCCTGAGCAACAGTGAGACCCCATCTCTACTAAAAACAGAAAGAAATTAATTGGCCAACTAAAAATATATATAGAAAAAATTAGCTGGGCATGGTGGCATGTGCCTGTAGTCCCAGCTACTCGGGAGGCTGAGGCAGGAGGATCGCTTGAGTCCAAGAGTTGGAGGTTGCTGTGAGCTAGGCTGACACCATGGCACTCTAGCCTGGGCAACAGAGTGAGACTGTCTCAAAACAAAACAAAACAAGAAACAGTGGTCTAAAGCAGTGTCTCTCAAACTTTATTGTCATGCAAATCACTTAAGGATCTTGTTAAAATGCAGACTTTGATTCAGAAGGTCTGGAGCTCGGCTTGTAGTTCTAGCAAGCTCCTAATTGATGGTAATGCTGCTGATCTGTGGCCCATCATATTAACTAATGTTAGAGAAGTCTTAGTCTAAGGAATAATAATCTGCCAAGGGATGGGGAGGGGAGAGGTGAAAATAACCCTGGGAAAGGAATGCCAGTTAGAATACAATTACAGCAGACTACATCTGTGATGATAAAAGCCTGTGGCACTGGGAATGTTAAAGAAATAGATGGATGGGGGAGAAGGAAGAATACAGAAATTATAACATGTTTAGTTAGAAAGGACACCAGAAGTCATCTGGTCATCCTTTACCCTTTGGAAGAATATCTTTTACAAATTCCTAGATATATGGTTATCTAGTTTCTACTTGAAAATTTTCCATGCCAGAGACTCACTACCTTATCCAGGAGCCCAGTCTACCTGTGGATAACTCTTATGACTCTGGTGTTTTTGTGTACCTGAGTGACTGGGGAAAGAGTAGTGTGTACCCATGATGGAAATAGGAAGGCTCAGAAGTGGAAGCAGTTTGAGTAGAAGGATGAGTTTGAGTTTTTAAATCATATTGAGGCTAAGAAGACAGTTATATATTCCAAGAAGAAATATATAGCATTCAGTAAGAAGAATAGGACTGATGCTTAAGAGAGGTTAGATGGCAATGTGGACTTGGGAATCAGCACTTAAGAGTGACAGAAAAATTCAGCCCTTACATCTGGGCAAAAAAAAAAAAGAAAAAAGAAAAAAAAAAGAAAGTGACAGAAATTCACTAAAGAAAACAGTGAGAGAAAAGCAGAAAGCCAAGAAGCAAGCCTTGGGATAGATCTATATTTAGGGATAGGATGGCCCTTGAAAGACAGCTAGGAAGTAGAGCCCAAAGAAAACACTTTAAAGATCCTGCTTCACCTCCTGGACCACCTCCTGTCTCCAACCTGGCTAACTTTGACCTGTCCCTCAGTACTCACCTCAGATGTCCTGTGGTATGGGGAGTCCCCCCTGACCTCCCTCACCCCTAACACCTACCATACTCTTAACAGCCAATTTATCTCTTCCACTAGGAATAGAGATTCCTTGAGGACAGGGAATGAATTTTGTGTAGTGTTGTACTTCCAGGGGCAACTGTGCCCCTGGGTAGCTGTCAAATTAATACTAGTAAAAAATAATAAAAGCAGTAAACATTTATGTCAAACTTACTATGAGCCATGCACTGTGCTAAATGCTTCATGGAAATCAGCTAACAAGTATTATCAAGTATTATCATCCCTGTTTTACAAATCCGGAAATTAGGGTACAGGGAGGTTAAAGGCCCAAAAGTCACACAGGCAAGTGATAGAGGACTGATTAAATCTGTTTCAAAGTCTGTGCTCTAAGAAATTGGAGTGATGATAGACAAGCCAAAGAAGTCTCAAGACTGGATGCACAAAGATAGAAAATATCAACTGATTGGCAAATGCTGCTGACCAGATGCCAAATGGTACAGAAAAAAATTCATTTACTCCGATTCAAAATTTTTTCCTTTCTCCCTATTTTTGTCACGGGTTTTCTAAACTTCCTCCATGTCTGGGGTCACAATTATAAGCACCTCATTTGAGCCAAAATACCTCTAAGAAATCTGGTTAAAGGGTAGGGGACAGATTTGACTAGTGTAGCACTGTAACTAATGGCTGAATCAACAGGCTCCTTGGCCTGAGGCAGGTAATCAAATTGGTGTCTTCATCAACTCTCAGGGTACAAGAAACACTCTTGAGTGTCTTTAGAAAGTATAAATCAGTCAATGAAGAACTGTTTTAATGCCACAAATAAATGTCGGAACATGGTTCTACTTCAACAGATATTACAATAAGAACAGGACCGATTCCAACGACTTTTCCTGTTTGGGGGAAGTCAAGTTAAAGTATGTCAAGATATTAGCAGAAAGCTGGGCAGAGAGGTTGGTTCCCCATTTCCTGAGAACCATTAACAATTTTACTTAACCACTCCCCTTCCCCCGTGCTCACTTCTCTACCGCCGACCCCCATCTCCGGCCCCAAATGTGCTGCGGGCACTTTAACATACTTTGCAAAAAGACAATTAGAAACTCTTCGTTTTGGCTTAGTCTGGGAGTCATGTGGATCTTGTGTCCTTATGGGGGCTTGACCGGCTGTCTGTCCAGCCTGGGATGAGATGAAATGGGGATGGGGGGAGGGCAGGAAGAAGTCAAAACTAGGATCTGCTGCCACTTTGCTTGAGCAGGACAAAATGACACCTGGCCTCAGGCTCCCCACCTGGAAGTCCCGGGAGAAAGGGGGATTGGGAAAGCAGGAGCTCGCCTCTCCCGCCCGGCAACTCCGCTCCAGCGTCTGCCCGCCAGGCCCAAGCCTATTCTGCTCTCTGGCTGCGGCCCCTCATTGAGGGATTGAGGACGCGGGTTAAAAGCGGCCCGTGGAGGACGAGGGTGAGCCCAGGATGGCCGCTTTGACGAATGCCCGGCCCTGAGGAGATGGAATGGGCGTCAGGACGAGGAGAGACTGGACCCTGGAGCGCACCAGGCGGCCCCGCCAGCCCGGTACCTGTTCCTGGAGTTAGCGAGCAGTCCAGACCGTCTGAGCTCCGCCTCCTCAGTTTTATGGCCGCGCCGCCGCCAGGCCGGTTGCCGGGGGAGGTACGCAACGTGCCATGCGCAGTAGAGCGGTGCGGCCCCGCAGGAGCGCCCCGCCCCGCCCGCCCGCCCTCAGCCGCCGCGCGCGGGCGGCCGTTCTCCGCTCTGGTCGCGCTGTCCCGCGAAGCGCCTATTCTGGGTCTTTCTGTCTCGGAGGGGGCCGGTTTCTCCAGGAGTGTGAAAGCCTAAGACCTGGGTTCTCGCCGGTGCGGACGGGGCACTCCAGAGCCTCCGCCTCCGCAGCAGGAGACGGAGTAGGTGATTTCAATAATGAAGGTCCAAGAGGACTAAAACGTGCAAACCACCTCTAGCTACTGACATGGCTACTCTGAGGATTTTTTTTTTCTTGTGTTAGAAAGAACTTCAGTGGAAAAACCCATCTCGCACCTTTCTTTGAAGACATCTCAAACACCCCTCACTTTGGACCCTTGGGCACCAGACGACAAATTATAAAAGCGGAAACCTATCCTTTCTCTGCCCCAGGTTACTTGTTGGTAAAATGAGGAAAATAGCTCAACTGATAAGAACTATTAATATCATTTTTTTCTCCTTCTGGGTCTTTTTGCTTCCAACCCTTCCTCATCACAATTCAAAGACAGGCTGTTTGCGGTAACCTATGATAAAATTTGCCTAAGCCAAGCTATGTAGGGCTTGAGAAGTGAGGAAGCCATCAAGTGATGGCGTAAGACTCCTTTCTGAGACTAGGTTTTTCAGTGACTTACTCCACCCGCTAGGAGCAGGGGGTGCCCAAAAAGTGGATATACACCATCAAGTAATGAGCACTCACTTTCCTAGCTCTGACGTCTTGAAACATTTATACTGTCCTAACTTCCAAGACTGGGGAGAAGTTGAGCTACATCCAAGCTGGGACTGATGGAAATATGCCACTGAAACTGTGGTCTTTCATGCACCTGTATGTTCAAGAGGGTCTCACTCAATTTTACATACACCACTTTGACCCTATTTAGTACTTTAACATTCCAAAGCACTGCTCTTACATTCTCTCATTCTCAAAATAAGATGCCGCTCTCAGGAGCAAACTTTGTAAATTCACAAAGCAAGATAGTAGCAGAAACAGAAGTAAAATTCCTGGCAGTGTTCTATGGAATTGGGAGTATTAGAGAAGACTGCCCGAAAAGACGCCAAACTTCTTGCAGCCATTACAAGAGGGAGTTTAAACACGGAGGTACTTCCCGTCTGTATTAATACCTAGTAGCCCATGAGGGCACAGTGGCTCAGGCCTATAATCCTAACACTCTGGGAGGCCGAGTGCTAGAGGATTGGTTGAGCTCAGGAGTTGGATACTAGCCTGAGCAAGAGTGAGACCCATTTCTACTGAAAATAGAAAAATTAGCCCGGCGTGGCAGGCGCCTGTAGTCCCACCTACTCTGGAGGCAGGAGGGTTGCTTGAGCCCATGAGTTTGAGGTTCTTTGATGACCCCACTGTATTCTACCCTGGTGACAGAGCAGACTGTCTCAAAAAACAAAAACAAAACCTAGTAGCCCAGATGCTACATCATTTTTGGATAACAAAAGGGGGTAAGAGATTTTTACCAACTTCATGACTATCCACAAACGGTAGTTAGAGAACCTCTGGCCCAGATTCTGCTCTATTTCAAGGAGCTGAATTTGTTTAGCTTTAGTTTTCCTTGGGAAAGGACCTCCCACACTCTAATCTATGTAATTTAGAGCAAACAGTGCAATGAAGGTCAACTTTTAGAGTTTACAAAGTATGTCTTTTCTTGCTTTGCTTTTCACTGGTTATGAGCCCCGGGATGCATAAGCTCTGTAATGTTCTTCACTTACTTAGAAAGGTTAGGACTCTCCAAGATTTCCAGTTTTCTGAAACTGGCTTGAAGCCTAGAGGAATGAATGAAGATGGACTGAAGTTCCTGGCTATTTCTGTTTAACTCTGAGTACCCAGTTTAAACTAAGTACACTGGCCTCTTCATGATACCACATAAATTAACTGTGAAAAAGGTAAAACTAATTGCCTATAATATTCAAGTGACAGATAACAGGGAAATTTATATGCTATCTAGTACAGACTGAACAGGATTATTTGTAGAGCATTTTACATCTCAAAGCCCTTTACACATACTCAAGCAGCCATTTGAGAAAAGGGTGGTAAGTTAATGCCCATCTGTAGATGAGGAAACAGACTTGTTAAAGCACTAGGACAGCACCTGGGTTTCTGCCCACAAATCCAGGGCTCTTTCCAGAAGCAGAAAACTAGCTTCAATTTTAGCTTTGCTATAACTGTGCTAAGTGATACAGCTATAGGCAAGAAAAATATGAAGAAAGCTATATAAGTTATTTAAATTTAAAATGTGGTAGGAAAGCAGTTGAGAGAGTTCTCCCTCAAGTAAATGACATAATAACCTAGGCAGAGATAGTATCTGATTTTCAAATAACTCCCATGGAACTGAATACTTTAATTAAGGCTGGGGTGTCTTTGAAATAGTTACACTATTTAGATGAATTAGGTAAATTTAAAGAGGATACTTATTTAGATGAAGACAGCAACAAAGTATCCAATAAAAACAAATACTCATTTAAAAGTGGTATAGTAGTATAGACACAGTTTCTCCCTTTGAGAAAAAATGTCAGTTTTCTTCTGAAATTGGTATTTCACAGTTCTCAGAGCTGTGATAATGCCATCAATAAGATGGCATTCAACTTGTATAAAGATAAAAACATTACTTTCTTTCACACGTGATCAAATATTTTGCTGACCACCAAACCCCAGAAACTGAGAAAATACTTTTTATTATTCTGTTTTAGCAGTCTGTAATAGAAGTCACTCCTATGGGTATAACTCTTCTTCCTCTTATATCCTTTCACATCATTAAAAATGAGGCAGGAACAGTAAAGAAAGGTAACCTGGGAGGATAAATACAGTATTTTTACCCCTTCTCACCAAATCCAATAAATCTTAAAAAACATGATTCTAAATAATCTTCACATTGCCAATTCCTATTGAATGAGTGAAATGAGACTATCAGTAGTTTTCTTGGGTCTAAATCCCACCTAAAGAAAGGAGTTTCAACAGTCTCCGGAATCGCTGCACTGCTTTGATGAAAGCACATTTGAACCTTTTTCCATCTGATAACTGAGGTGCTTGTGAACTGTACTGAAGTTTGGCTCCGGGTCAGAATAAGACGGGTGCCTATTATTGAGAACCTGCAACCCCAGATTTATGAGCTAACTCTAGGAACTGGCTGTCCTGTAAACAGTGTGCTGTTTGATTTTTATGAGTTCGTCTACCCTATTACTTCTTGTGGCATCAGGACAACTGTAAGAGCGGTTTTTATTGTTATAAATAACTCAGTCTTTTCCTTTTTAGGATCAAAATCTGCTTATGAATATTGTGCAACTCTTGTTTCATTGTCAGTTGATTTTGTAGCTCATGAAATGTTGACTACTCTCCAAAGTTTTTGGACAATTTCACAGTAGAAGAAATGTTAGATAAAATATGGGATTTGAAAAAAAAACATGCATTTCTCTTCCCTGCCTTTCTCTAACACATTGTCCTTGACTTTGGAGAGATTTTATATTCTCTATGGTAAAATCAAACTTGAAAGAAACATTTTATTTTTAAAATAACACCATGATGCCTCACCCAGTTGATGTTGTTGATATAAAAATCCAACTAAGATAGAGGATCTCTGATTATGTAGCTGCTGTGTAACTAAGAGAATTTAATTCTCTTTTCTGAAACCAAAATACTTAAAATTCCATAAGTTATTTTGAATAACGTGGATCATGATGAGAGTCAGTATAAAATGGGAAGAGTTACACTGATTAAGTCATTATGGCCAATCGTGCTAAAGGGCAGATTAGAAGCGTTAGTTCTCTGGTCACTATGGCAGCCAGTGCATATTCTACTTATTTAATAAATGGTACTAATCCTCACAGTGACACTCCTGGCTAAATGATCTCAGTTTTTAATAAGACATTTGGACTAGAATGAAGAAGTTATTTGCCCAGTGTCACAGAGGAAGTAGAGCAGCAGGGATTTGAACTGGGCATCTGTGCCCTTAACCCATTAAAGTCCAATGTCTCACATCTGTTGATTTTGCTTTATGTTATCTTCCTGGTGTGTTTGGTGATGGCAGCTTGGTTTTCTTTTCTGGACTCACATCTGTCCCACTTTCAGTAGGTAGGATTCATCTGGACTAATTCTACCTCTGTCTCCTGATACGCAACCTATACCCTGTTCACTGCTGTATCCCCAATACTAGAACAATGCCCAGCATGTGATAAGCACCATTCAAATGCTAGTTAAGCAAAGTGAAGGCACTCAGTAAGTATTTGTGAAATAAATAAAAAGGCCATGCCATTTTTCAGGTTAGATAATCGGGGCAGGTCAAATGAAACTACTCTAGGACATTTTCTAAGATTTCTAGGGAAGTGGCTCATTCTTTTTTTCACTGGGATTGTATAAAATAGGTAATCTTGAAGCAAATAAATTCTGAGATTTCTGTTTGCCACTTTTGAGAGAAGATCTTGTCTAGAAAAGAGGCCAACACAGAGGGTGGAAGAGATAGAAAGGAGGTTGCTGGGGGAGAAGGAGAGATAAGTATTTGGCAGTGTGGTTGGAATTCTATTATCCAGTTATTCCTAAAGCAAGATTACCCTGGATTCCTCAGTGACAGGAACCAATTTGTGCTAAATTTAGATTGTGTCTCATGTAATATCATGTCCTGTATAAATTCTTACTAAGGCCATTTTATAGATTAATAAGTTTAGTCTTAGCTATTTCTTGTTACATAAACAGTAAATATCAAAAGTGATATTTGAACCTTAGCAATCTGAGGTACTAAGAAGGATTTATGAATACCTTGCTTCTAACATGTTCAGTATATTTAAAGTTGAAATATATCCAAATATCATGAATGCATGGAAGAGTTGGGTGATCTACATTTGACACTGACTTACATTTTCCTACTCTATAACATAAATATTTTAAATTGTATGTAATGAGATGTATATCTATTGACATGTACTTTTTGTGTGATTTACTACTATGGAGGTATGCCTATATATATCATTTTTTAAGAAATATTTGTTTATGTTGGTTTATGTCCCTCATTTACAAATAATAGTTCATATCTGGGGTTGGCAATTATGCCCCATGGGTTAAATTCAGCCAGCCATCTATGCCAATAAATTTTTATTGGAACATAGCATAGACATATCCATTTAGGTATTACCTAACAGCTCTTAAGCTACACTGGAGGAGTTGAGTACATGCATACCTCAGATATTAATGGGTTCAGTTCCAGACCACCAAAGTAAAGTGAGTCTCATGATTTTTTTGGTTTTCCAGTACATACAAAAAGTTATGTTTACACTATGCTGTAGTCTATTAGGTGTGAAATAGTACTATGTCTAAAAATGTAGATACCTTAATTAAAAAATACTGTATTTTATTGCTAAAAAATGCTAACAGTCATTCAAGCCTTCAATAACCTTTTTGCCTGGTGTTGAGTCTGACCTTACTGTTGATGCCTGCTGACTGATCAGGGCGGTGGTTGCTGAAGGTTGGAGTGGCTGTGGCAATTCCTTAAAATAAGACAACAATGCACTTTGCTGTGTTGATCGACTCTTCCTTTCACAAAAGATTTCTCTGTAGCGTGTCATGCTGTTTGATAGCATTTTACATTGTCAACTATCAGTAATATTTTCAAAGGAATCTTTTTTTTCTGAGTAATAGTTCAACAGTAGGCTTAAAATAGTAAATTATGCTGTAAACAGATGTGCTGTCATCCAAGTTTTGCTATATTATTTATAGAGCACAAGCAGAGTACATTTGGTATAATTCTTACAGACTCTAACATTTTTATAATGGTAAATGAGCATTGACTTCAATGTAGTCACCAGCCGCCTTAGCCCCCACTACGAGAGTCCGCTTGTCCTTGAAGCCAGGCATTGACTTCTCTTCTCTAGCTATAGAAGTCCTAAATGGCATCATCTTCCAGTAATATTAAGGGTGTTTTGTCTGCACTTAAAATCTATCGTTTAGCTTCATCAATGATCTTAGCTAGATCTTTTAGATAACTCGCTGCAGTTTCTACATCAGCACTTGTTTCACCTTGCACTTCTGTGGAGACGGCTTCTTTCCTTAAAGCTCATGAGCCAACCTCTGCTCGCCTCAAATTTTACTTCTGCAGTCACTTCCTGACCTCTCACTTGGCTAACTGGCACAAGAGGCCTGGCTTTTGGCTAATTTTGGCTTTTAACATGACTTCTTTACTAAGCTTAATCATCCCTAGCTTTTGATTCAAAGTGAGAGATGTGCAACTCTTCCTTTCACTTGAACACTTAGAAGCTATAGTAAGGTTATTAATTAACCCAATTTTAATATTGTGTCTCAGGGAATAGGGAGGCCCGAGGAGAAGGAGAGAGACGGGAGAACGGCTGGTCAATGGAGCAGTCGGAACACACACATTTGGATTAAGTTTGCAGTCTTATATGGACATGGTTCCTGGTGCCCCAAAACAATTGCAATAGTAACATCAAAGATCACTGATCACAAATTACCATAAGAGATATAAGAACAATGAAAAAGTTTGAAATATTGTGAGAATTACCATAATGTGACATAGAAACAGGAGTGAGCACATGTTGGGAAGAATGGTGCTCGACTTGCCACGCGGGATTGTCGCAAACCTTTGACTTGTGAGATAGGCAGCATCTACAAAGCACGATAGAGTGAAGTGCAGTAAAAGGAGGCATGCCTGTGTTTTAAAGAGGTAGTACAGTCTGCGAATATTCTACTACAATATTCTCTGGCCAGTGTTAGATGGTTTGCTGACCCCTGAGTTATATTATCTCCATTTTACAAGTAGGGGAGGTAGAATCTGCTCTGATTATGAAATATTTAGTCAGAGTTCATACCCAGAATAAGTTGCAGAGCCTGTACTATAATCTAGATTTGCCCAAATTAGACCCTTACTCTTAAACAAGTGTGACCAATAGTTGACCTTGCACTGCCAAATAATAGAATGTCCCTAATATTATGTTAGGAAATATTACTTGGGTGTTTTCTAAACACTGGACATTTTATACCTTACCTCTGCTGTCCTTAGACTTAATGTAAAATGACAACTTCTATATTTTTTTAACTCTAACTTTTAAGTTCTCTTTGCACTGTCAGACTTAACTAATATAACTGTACTTTTTTTCTTTTCAGGATCGCGTGTGGGGTACTCTCATTGAAAGTTCAGTCACATATCAACCAGTGCTTTTAAATGTCATGGCTTCCACCCCAATAATGTGCTCTGTTCACAGGTAAGTCCAGCTGATGACGGAGATTAAGGTTATCTGATATATTCTTGGCTGCTGTGTGTTTCTCATGAAAGTAAAGATGTTAGAAAACAGGCTGAGGTCGAGCCCTGGGACAAGCGTGATTGACAGTGTTCTGCTCATTCATGTGAGTAGCTCTAATACGGCACATGAGTCATCTTCATACATGAATATACATTAATGTATTTAATTAATAAAAATGAGCCTACTAGTTTAGGCTTCACTGGTAGCTCACAGTATTTTTAATTTCAGAAGCCAGTTTTTTTTTGTTTGTTTCTAAAACCCAACTTTTCAACTCTGTCCTAATTTAACTATATGAATATCAAGAGATGCTGGTAACCTCTTAGATAAATGGGTTGAACACTGGAAATCTAATGGCACAATATTAATTATAGCTCATAAAAATCAGATTTATCTAAAAACAAGTGGTGCAGAGCTTTACCACCTGCTATATACAAATTTTATACTATCCTTTAGTAAAAACCTAGTTGGTACGTTAGATTTGAAGAGTAGAGTCAGCAAAGAGCATATCAGAAGGATTTTGTTAGTGAACAAAATGCCTTCTCTCGGGCTTTCCTTGTCTCCAGCCGCCATTCCTAACCTGCCCGGCCCCAAGGGGATTATAGGAACCAGTATATTCCTCTGTGGGCATACCATCACTCTGCAACTGATGTCGCACAGAGAAGGATGGCCCAAGAGATTAAAATCATAGTTTTTCTTGTAAAATTTTAAAAACTGAGTCAATTCGTGATTTACCTTGAGTTATAAAAATCAAGACTTGGTAGTGATCAACAGTCTCTCCTTGTTTAGAAACACTTTTGCAATGACAGAATAAGACAGAATAGCTTATAGGTCCAGAGGCGAGGGAACTTGGCCTGTTCTTATCTGGGTTGTTTATGCAGCTCAATTACGTGTCTGGTGGACTTTTAAATCTAATCTATTTTTGAACAGTCTGCGCTCTATGAGGATACAATAGTTAAGTGGTTGTATATATTTTATATTTAACAGTAACTGAGCTCAGCTCTGTTACACAAAATCTTCCCTTCCCATATCGTCACAACATCTTTGGCTTTTTTTTAGCTATAATAAATAAAATTAAATTCAATGAAAACTCCAATTTCATATCAAAGTTAATGTTCCCCTCTTTCACTACTGCAAGCTCTGGGTACAAATGATTGGAGAGAAAGAAGGCTTAACATAAGCTATACTTTCTTGCTTGCTTTCCTGACTGCTTTGGTGTGTCAAAGTAGAGAAAAAGATGAAATGGGGGAAGGGACAAGTGTCTCTCAACCTAGTACAATTGTCATTCTTCTCTAGTCACATTGTTCAAGTAGGTATGCACTGTGGACTCTAAATGCCACTCAAATTATGAATGCTTGGGTTTTTAGGGGTCACTAAAGGCATAGAGATGCCCACTGTGTATGCTTTGATGGGGCAATCTAGCAAAGGCTTCCAGCTCTACCCAAATGTCACTTTTGACATCCATCCTCCCACCCTCCTGTTCCTAACTTGGTTGTTGGTCATGGAGCCTCTTATTTCTTGGGGACCCCTACATAGATAAGTCACTTACAGGTGGAAAGTATTATTAGTTGGTGTACTTGAGAAATAGCTCAACCCCCAGGTATTGGTAGGAAATCACCTACCAAATGTTGGGGGAGTATGTTCTTACATGCTACTCTTTTTCTACTCTGATCTCTCAAATTTTATTTTTCTTCATATGAAAGAGTCATATGTAGAAGATATACCAGTCTATTGCATGGGCAGATAGGCACTTGGAAGTGAGCTATACCAGTCCCCAGTGTGCAAACTGTAGTGTTTAAGGGTTCTTTTAAAACACCCTTACTTGTCTTCATGAAGAAAGGAAATACTTCAGTGTCCTCCTCACCCACCAGGCCAGGAACATGAAACTGAATCTAATCATTTTCCGTAGACAATGGGGGGAGATGATTGGAGACAATAGATCTGGTTCAGCAGCTTCGTAAGAATTTTTGGCATTTGTTACTACTTTGATTTTTAGCTCTGGGTCACAACAACTAATTCCTGGGTAATGAGAAGTCCTAATGAACATTCTGTTATAAACTCGTTTTTAACGTATCTATGAAATAACAAGTTTCCATTTTTATGTAAAACTGCTTGATTTGGCGTTCTATTCCTTACAACCCAAATACAGCTGTCTAGTTTATATCTATTCTCGCATTCCTAACCATTATAAAAATAATAGCAATGTATATGCTAGCTTCAAATCTAAGTGTATGTTTTATTTTCCCTCCTCAGAAAATTTCCATATGCCTTTATAAAAAGAGCCATAGAGAATAACAGTGGCACCTCTGGGGAAATACAGCAAGGGGCAGTGGGAAGCAAAAACTCAACATCATCTCAAGGAGAAAATTTGGGCACCTATTCAGGAGCATCACTTGGAAGCAGTCTTTCCTTTGCACGAAATTTTTGTATCAAAATCTAAGTGAAGGAATTAAGTTGTGAATTCTGGTGCTTTAAAGCAACCTTGCTAATCTTGGTATTCTGATCACCTGAGGATTGCACTGCGTCTTAGAGGTCGAAAGGAATGCCTCTGGATACTATCTTTGCCTTTTTAACAGTGTTCTTAGTTTGCTCTGCTGTACATGTTTGTGAACTCTTGGGCGAGGGAAGGAAAAGCTTCCCCAGACTTCTTAAATTTGTAGTGAAGGTGAATTTTTAAAATAAAGTTTTGCATATCTAAATAAAATAAAATAAAATAAAATAAAATAAAATAAAATAGGAAGAGTCCAAAAGACACTTCTGGAAAGGTGATGTTTTGAGCCAAAATCTGCAGTATGAGAATGAATGAATTGTGGAGGAAAAGATTTCAGGACAAAAAAAGAGCAAGCTCAAGAGTACTGGCCGGGTGTGGTGGCTCACGCCTGTAATCCTAGCACTCTGGGAGGCTAAGGCGGGAGGATTGCTTGAGCTCAGGAGTTCGAGACCAGCCTGAGCAAGAGCGAGACCCCCGTCTCTACTATAAATAGAAAGAAATTAGCCAAACAACTAAAAATAGAAAAAATTAGCCAGGAATGGTGGTGCATGCCTGTACTCCCAGCTACTA